>JABXWE010040219.1:0-17096 GCA_014611495.1 Limonius californicus
ATGTGCACATTATGGGGTCTATGCAACTGATTTACCGAAGTTATAGCTCGTTTTTGTTTGGATGACATCAATACAGTATTTGTAGTAGATAAACGACAAGTTTTTTTTCTACGTTGTTGAGGTGATTCTGGAATTTGGGAAGATTGTGCAATTAAGGGTACTTCTGGAATTGAGGAAGATTCTGGGATTGAAGGTGATTCAGAAATTAGGACAGATTCTGGACTTGAGGATGTTTCTGGAACTGAAGATGGTTCTGTGCTGGTTTTGTGACTGGGAGTACCTACTTCTTGAACTGGTGTTGTAATATTCTTTGGCAGAGACTCTTCATTTGAAATATTATCATCAGCATATCCTAGTGCCTTCTCAAGGGCCTTTGCAACGCCAACTACTGACCTTTCATACGTGGGTTGTCTACATATGTTCTTGTGTATAGTACTCTCATGACCCATATGATCTGCTACATCATGTGCCACATTCTCCGGTAAATTCAAAGTCGCAGCAAGTGTGGCAAAGCTTTTTCGCAAAATGGTAGCACGCAATGTTTTTGTATGTTTTGCTCCACACTCGTTAGCAAAGAATTTCAACTCTTTGCCTGCATTTAGATATCGGAGTCGCCCACAGCCTGCATCGCCAGGTAATCCAAACACATAAGGATGATCAAGAGTGTGCGCCAGCTTTCTCGCGAAGACCGAGGAAAATTGATAAAGCCTGCTTCGTGCTGTCGTTGACAAGTACATTTACGGACCTATTTAATTTTCCACGTATCATAAACAGCTTGTACTTATCTGCAACTAGTTGATCTTCTTTATCCAAGGAGTTGTACAGTGGGTGCTTTGGTCCATTTGCAGAATAGCTTTAAAATTGTCCAAATGCATGCGTTCTATCTCGCCCGGTCTACGTCTGTGGAATAACATTAAATGCACGACAAGGTATGCTCCTAATTCCTTCCACAGTTTAAAATTGAATGGTTTTGGTGGCTTGAGTGCAGAAGCACATCGTCTGTAGCCATTATCCACAAAACGGGCGAGCAACTGTACATCGTCAAGAGTTGGAAGCAGAACTTTCTTTTGCCTCTGGAGCTTTGTTCGGTTTTCAACAACGGTCTTGTTGATTACTGGAATTGTTTGAACTTTAAGAAAAGTCACAAAATGTTCTACCCTCTTAGCCAGCAGGTTTTCTTCTCTTTTTATACAGTCAGCTCTCCGCAGTTCTGCTGCATGTTTACATACCACCAGTGCATGTGTTGCAGATGCAGGTGCTTCATAAACACCAGCAAGTGGGTCGAAACGAGCAATTCTCAGTATAGATTCCGTTACAAGGTCTGTGAAGGGAGGTAGCATTAGTGATGCCAAATCTGTAGTCTGATTGTTAATCTCTCTAGCATGAAGAAGAATGCGTCCTAATATCCGCAGATTTGCCCTAATCATTTGATCATGATGGGCTGAACTGGAAAATTTTAAAGCCAAATTATTACCATATATAATGGCCACTCTGTCATATTTAAGGTTTCTTACACACTCGTCATTATTTAATACGGGAAATATACGGTCGCTAAGAATTGTATTCGCATCGTGGTGCAGGTCTGCTGATAGTATTCTACTTTTTATTTGTAAACTACGTATTTGGTGCTTGGACGATTGTCCTGAACATTTTGAATGATGCCTGTGTAACCTATGCCGTTTTAAATATCTGGAACAATTTGGGCAAACGGTATATTCAGAACCATTGGCTGCAACGGAACCACTTGGTCTCCGAATAACTCGTAACGCACCTTTGTTGTACAACCTGTTTTGATTGTACATGATGGTACCCCATATTGTAATGGCTTTAAGCATTTTCATACGTTCTTCATTTTCTAAAAAAATCAAAAATAAAATTAATGGACGTTTCATTACATTAATCGAAAATTGCTTTTTTGAACACGCTCTTAATTTGGTAGAAGAGTGAACAACCTATATTTTTCTATTACATATTTTTGGAAAAACTGCTTGTTTTTGTAAACTGAATTTCTAGTAAAATCAGAATATACAAAAAGTATTTTATAGTAATGTACAGCATGTCAGTCATAACTTCCAGTATTGGAAACTTTATTTAGAAGTAGAAAGTAGGCAAAATGGAAGATTCAGTATTTTTTACAGCCATTTCGAATCTCGTAATCATTTTCACGGCACTTCTTGTTTAACCGGAAATCGTAGCATTTTTTTTATTTAGTCTCAGTGTATTTTATTTTAGTATTTGAGATTCTATTTCTCAGTTGAATCTTTACTTATATGATATCAGGAGAAAGAGAATTAAAAGAATTGCAATAATATCTAATAGCATATACAGGGTATTCCATTTAAAATAAAAAAACTGCTATCATTTCCGGTTAAACCGGAAGCGTCATTAAAAATTGAAACTGATAATCAAAATGGTTTTAAAAAATATCAACTATTCCTCCATTTCACCTACTTCCTATCTCTAAAACTAAAGTTACTAATGATGGACAAATTTTAATTGGCGCCCTGTATTACTTGCTACTACAACACAAAACATTTTACAGCAAATTATGCAATACTACAGAACAGTATATGTATACTGTGATATGAAAATGGTTACTATTTGAAGAAAAATACATTATTATCCTCACTTTTAGGCAAACAGGACATTTTTGCAACCAGCTCTTCTCGCTTATGCACTTGCTCAAGGTGGACTGGCAGTTTCGCAAAGTCTTTTCTACAGTATGGACAAAAATATCTTTGCGTCTTCCTCCTCCCTACAGCAGGCGCAACAGTTTGTTGAATTTCTTCTACATAGCTGGGTGTATCCAGCTTGGGTAGAAATAGTTCGTATGGTGCAAGAGTCTTCGGAAGCCTAGGAAGTTCAGCCCCAGGCCTGGCTGCTCTATTAGCAATTAAAATACTAAGTCCTTGTGGGATTGGTATCTCTGATACTACACTTTTAGTAGGTGGTGCGTTTGTGATGACATGATTGCCATCAGGTAATTCGCTTATGTCTTTTGTACGTGATGATGTCCTGGCCTTCTCGGTCACCGAACAATCTAATAAATCATTGTTGCAAGATTCAGTGTGTTGTTCTGATTCAATGTGCTGTTCTGCTTCGCTGTGTTGTTCTATTTCACTGTCATCAGGAACATAATTTGGATCGGCATCACTGTCATCCACTTCCGTGTCTTCAGCATCTGAAAAACTTATGGCTTTCGTAGGTGATGATGTCCTAGCCTTCTCGGTCACCGAACAATCTGATAAATCATTGCTGCAAGATTCAGTGTGTTGTTCTGATTCAGTGTGTTGTTCTGCTTCACTGTTTTGTTCTATTTCAGTGTCATCAGGAACATAATTTGGGTCGGCATCACTGACATCCACTTGCGTGTCTTCAGCATCTGAAACTAATAAAGTATGCATGAGCAACCACTACCACGCTGTTCTAATCAAAACAGTACAACACAAATGCTTCTGATTATCCGATTTACAAATATAAATCATAGCGGTTGAAGTACAGGTATACACAATTTTTTGAAAATCACCTGAAATAAATTACAGGAAGATTTAAATTGTGCTGATGTTGTTGAAAACCCGCAAGTTTTTATAGAAATACATAGTTGTAGTATACAATGTACCACTAGCTTATTTAATTTTTTTGTATATAAATTTCAAAATAAAAAGAAACACAATAATAGCTCACCTTTCCTTTTTTCAACAACATCTTCATTCGGAAATAAACGGCGTTTGACTAAGTTTACTTGCTTTGGCAGCTCTTGATGTCTGGATGATGGTGGTGTAGAACAACGATGTAATGCAGATGCACCGTTCATATCTTCCTTTTGAAGTGTGTTTTTGATTGATTGGCATTGCTGTAATATTTTTGCTGCACGTCCGGTAATCTTCAATGGAGCTAATTGAACAAAACATTGTTTCGTTTTTATTGGAGCTTGATGCAGGTAATACAGGCGAGTGTGGTTGAGTGGCTGAGAAAGTGTAGAACGGTGCATGTTTAGGAACTGCAAGTACAACGAACCTTACTTGATACTGCAAATTGCATAATACTCAATTGAAATCATTTACTGCTACTACATAGATAATCTTCATACAGTGAGTACATACAGGGGTGCTTAAAAATGACACTGACAAACGTGAGGAGGTGATTCCTTAGATCATTTTAAGAAAAAAAGTTCCTGTAAACGTGGGCCCGAAAACGCTTCGTTACGGAGTTACCGCGTTCTAAAGTGAGACTGGTCCGATCACTTTTTTGTCGATAACTTCTACAATAGTTGCATTAAAATTTTGAAATTTGTTGTTCTGGCACTACTCATCTACATTAATGTTTACGCATAATTTTATTTCCATACATGCACCGAGGCATTTTCGGATACATATTTCTATGAACTGTTTTGATTGTTTTGATGTTCTGAATTCACCCTGAGAGTTTAAAACACATTCTACGAATTTTTCAAATTCTCATGACAACTCGATTTTTAATAAAAGTTCAAATATCTGGAAAACAGAGCATCGTACGAAAAAAACACAAAAATCATTTTTTGTGTATTTATGTATGGGAAACAATCTAAAGAGAAAAATAAAAAGTCAAAGGGCGTAAAAAATATCGAAGAAAATAGTGCACAAGCCCCCCCCCCCCAAATGATACGCCTCTGATGCAAGTATGGGAATAAAATTATACATAAACATAAACCTAGCTGCGTACTACCAGCACAAAAAAATTCCAAAATTTTAATGCAACTATTGTAGAAGTTATCGACAAAAAAGTGATCGAACCAGTCTAACTTCAGAGGGCTGTAACTCCATAACGAAGCGTTTTCGGGCCCACGTTTACAGGAACTTTTTTTTTAAATGACCTAAGGAATCACCTCCCCAAGTTTGTCGGTGTCATTTTTAAGCACCCTGTATAATAGTACTACATACAAATATGTACTTACCTACTTTATGTTTAATTTTTCACTTATCGCTTCCGATTGCTTCAATGCTTCCAGTAGTGTACCGGGTGTTTTGGGTCGCATATGGTCTGCTATATACTTTCCAATTTCGAATATCAATTCCTTATCAAGTGCCTCACGTTGAATTTTCAATCTTACGAGTGCATCATAAAATTCAATAAATTCTCCATCAACTTTACTCCGATAATATAAATTACGACGATAATCTCTTTTCATATCCTGCACTAATAGTGCAAATTCGACCTCATCAAAATCCCGTAACAACCAAACTGTGTTACGTTGATGATAAACTAACAGGCTTTTTAGATGGTAAGGTATAGTTTTTTTTAAACCGTTTTCAATCGTATGAAATTATAATTCATCACTTGGGTGCAAAAGTCTGGTTTGTTGAAGACTTTTTAAAAAAGGCTCAGCATCTGAAAAGTATTTCACCAATAGTAATACAAATTATTCAAGATTTGTAAAAGTTTGAGCACTTTGAACTAAGTATACAGGGTGTTTCAGTTAACTGCGGATAATATTCAGATGAATTTCATAACAAAACCTAATTACATTTTTTTTCTATTTCACTTCGTAAGGAAGATACAGGGTGTAGAATTTCAATTTAAGATTTTTAATTTTTTTTAAATAAACACCTTCCATATAATAATGAAGCTATCAAAACTAAATTTTGACCACGATATTTTCATAATATGAAGACACTTAACTTTTTAGCGGTATCCAACAAAATAAGAATCAGCCAGTAGCGTGCTATCGGGCTACGCCCCTGACTTTTTCAAGATTTCATTTCTAGACTCCCGTTTAATTTTTAAGAAAAAGTTGCTCTTACAAGTTTTTCATTTAAGGCTTCCTTTCCGAGATATTTATGATTTAATGCAATAATGCACAGAAATAGTCCATAACGCTTTTGGTACGCCACTGACTTTTTCCAAATTTGATCAGATTTATATATATTATTGCAAATAATGAAAAAAAAAATTAGTAGTTGACTTTACCAACACCTCCGCCTAAAACAATTTTCTCAATACGAAGTGCTTTTTTGGCTTCCTAAGAAAGTATACCCTGGCCTGGCTCAAGGGGGTGGGCAGGGTGGTCGCTAACCCACCCTGCTGCTTTTAGGGGGCGCCACACTATACTCTTACAATTTAAACAATAAAATTATTGTCAAATTATCTATTATAGTACAAACTTAAAAATCTGGTAATTTTCCTTTTTTATTTGAAATTCTTATTTATCTTATTTAAGTTTCCAAACAAAACCAAAGTGCACAGTGACAGTCGTGCATTATTTTCTTCGATATTTTTTACACCCTTTGACTTTTTCGATATTTCTTTACAGATTATTGTTTCCCATATGGATATGCACAAAAAGCGAATTTTGTGTTTTTGTCGTACGATGCACTGTTTTCCAGATTTTTAAATTTTATTAAAAATCGTGTTACCATGAAAATTTGTAAATTTCGTAGTATGAGTTTTAAACTCTCGGGGTGGATTCACGACATCAGAACAATCAAAAAAGTTAATATGGACATGTACCAAAAACACTTTGTTACAGAGTTACAGCACTTTTATATTTCAGGAATCTTCAATCTGTTACAACTCAAAAGGTGCTGTAACTCTGTAATGACGCATTTTCGGACACATATTCATCTGAACTTTTTTGATTGTTTTGATTTTCTGAATCCACCCCGAGAGTTTAAAACACGTCATAGGTACTTAGAAATTTTCAAATTTTCATGGCAACTCGATTTTTAATAAAAGTTTAAATATCTGGAAAACCGTACATCGTACGAAAAAAATACAACAACCATTTTTTGTGTATTTATGTATGGGGAACAATAAAACGAAAAAGTCAAAGAGTGTAAAAAATATCGAAGAAAATAATGCACGACCCCCCCGAACGATACACCTTTGGTACATGTATGGAAGTTAAATTAATCATAAACATTAACGTGGATGAGTAGTACCAGCACAAAAAATTTCAAAATTTTAATGCAATTATTCTGGAAGTTATCGACAAAAAAGTGGTCGGATCAGTTTCCATTTAGAAGGCTGAAACTCGGTAACGAAGCATTTTTGGACATAGGTTTATTAGAGCTTTTGCATTATTTTGAGGTCTTCTAGTCGTCCAGAAATGTACGGTAATACATAATTTAGAAACACCTTGCATAATTAGACATTTACCTAAAAAAATTAATTGTGGCTTTTAATTTGTTTTGTGAAAGTGAAACAATGACTATTAAACGAATGCAGTTAATATTAAGTTCATGTGAAAACAACAATATGGACCTATGATTGAACAAATAAATTTTCCACCAAAGAAAAAATATTTTTTATTTAAGTTTTTTTCAAACAATTATTGAAAAAATGCTTATTTTTTGGCCACGCTGACTTCTAAAAAATTCGCCGGTTGTGGTGGGCGCAATTCTTACTCTTAGCCCATATTCAAAAATATTCTTGAGCCGGGCCCGAGTACACCGATGTAAAATTCAAAAATTGTTGATATGTTGTAAGTAATAATGATTTTAAGGCTACAATTTACAGGTATTAAAATGTAATAAATGTTACTTACCGGGATGGTAATTAATTCTAAGCAAAAATGCTTCTCTCAATTGTGGGTGTATTCCATATTGCATCTAGGTAAATTTCCATTCCAAATCTGTTAGGAAATACATCACACTTTCAACAAATTATGCAATGTTCTGTTCACTAATAGGTGTATTACCTCCACCACACTGTATAATAAACTATAAAAAATTGTTCCCCGCAATCTGTGCATCGGATTTCGATAGACTAAATATTTTAACCCGCGAAACTTCTGGCACATGCCTTGTAAGCGAAAAGCGTCTTCCGTCCCAAGTCCCCCTGCGCTGCATGATACGAAATACAATAACTGCATCAAGGACATTTAAAGCAATTATGTTGTCTTCTGCATAAATTCTTGATGTCGGTCGGGATGTTCTAATTTTTTTCACGGCGACCCACAGTAAAAATACCTACAATAAGAATACAGTTTATTGCCACCCAGTACACACGTAGGTATATACAGGATGTCCCAGAATTCGGCTGCCAAGGCAAATGTCTCCCTTTTTATTATTATTTAAAATGACCCCTGCAAATCTTATACAGGGTAATAAACTATTCAGTAAATATAATATTATTGATAATATCAACAGGTTCTTAATACTTTTATTAGCTTTATACATATTTCAACATGTTTACATGTCATTATCAAATAAAGCAATACAGGGTGTGCCCACAGCGCGAGAACGAACTTGCTTTAATGATGAAAATATCTGTTATTACGTATAGTTATGCAGAACTATTTGCTGCATATTTTAAACATATTTTTGTTTTTATAGGGTGTTCCGTAGAAAAGTGCTGGGCCTAACTTATATTATTTTAGATAGCACACCCAGTATATTTTTACATTTTTCAGTCCCCCATCAATGGAGGATTAAAATGATATAAGATTATGGGGGTCTATCTACACTCTGCATGCAATCGTTTCTGAGTTATACAAATTGTTTGGGCAAATATTGTAACGGGCCCAAAATGTTAACCAGTGAATAATTTGGTTTTAATTACCAAGTGCACAAAGTAATAACATTTTGAAGATAACCGTTTCAACAACATACATCTGGAACCGCCGTGACGTAAAATGTTCCAGAATGAACGGCCCTTTCTCCAGCCGAGAGGGGAGCACGCATAACGGAAGTGGGAAAATGGGCCCTATAAAACCACCCGCCCAGCCATTTAGATCATCTTTATTTCCTGGCTCTTGATTTGATCAAAAGTCAGAAATATACCGCCGCCTTCTTTAAGAATATTCTTAAAGTTTCCAGTGTTTAAAAATCCGTTCCTGTAAATAACCAGCCCAGTATAAATCCGTTTAACAATTCCTAATAATTACCTAAAAGTGAATTCATATTTTTCCAGTGTTTTACAGTTGTATTCACACGTTTAATTGTTTTGATTTTCCAGTGACCGAGTCCGAAGTGGAGCGAGCCGGTGCCCAACGCGCGCAGGTAGCTTTTTGGGGTCGATTCAAGCAGCGTACCGTCGTTCGAAAACGCTAGGATTACCAGGACATTTTTAACAGTAAAGTTAGTAGAGATTAAGGTTTGACTTGCTCTGCTTGTTTATTTGAGTGCCCTGTAGTACGTTTTCCCTGTGCAGACATATTTATCGACCATTTTCCGGTGTTTGAATCGTGAAAGTGGCCATACATAATTCTGTAGAAAGGTTATAGTTGAGAGAATCAGTGTTTGAATTGGTGCCGTATCTCAACTGTAATACCCACCGTTGTTGCACAGAATAAATACCTACGGATACAGAAGCGCCACTCTCGGCGGCGCCTTTGATGTTTCAGTAGCTAGATTTTGTGAGGCGACCATATTGAAAGCAAGTAACTTAAGGCGGGAAATTTAAAAACTTGCGTTAAAGGCTTGATAGTTTTATAATTTTTATGTTTTGATTTGGCAAATGGTAAAATATATATTTCTTTAAGAGTGTACATTAAAAAAATAAAATCTTATAAATGTTTAATATTAATCATTTTTACATTTTTTGCATGCTTATTTCTAATGTTTCTATTAATATATTTTAAACAATAAAATATTTTTGAAGAATAACAAAGACTTAAAAAATTGGAAATCGAAATAAAGAAGCAACGCAAAAATAAGAGATTGGAGAATAGTATCGATAAGAAAAAGACTGAAACAAATAAGAACACTACTTCGAAAAAAGCTTCAAAGGCAGCCTCGACCATTGTACGAAAAACTGCGCCCAAAATGCCTCTACACCATGTAGGCGATATATTTAGAGCCGAAGATGACTATTCAGCTAATTACCACTGGAAAACGAGTTGAAGTATAAATTAAGGCGACCGTGTATAGAGAACTGTGGTATTTTTGTGTGCAAAATATTTATGGTACATATCTTGGAAGAAAATGTCGAAGATGTACCAGATGCCAATCAACGGTTCAATCTCCAATGCCAATGATTGGCTACCCTGCCAATCAGTGGTTCAATTCTTATGCCAATCATTGGCTATACTACCAATAATTGGCACAAATGCACTCCTTTACTACATTTTTTTTTCACTTATTTCATGCACTTTTTGAATGAAAACTTGACAGATTTATGTAGCAAAACATCGAGAACCAAACTTAAAAAAAAATCAGTTTTCTACCACTAATACTGATGATGTACTGAACCTTCGAAGGTGAAAAACCTCTTAAGGTGCCAATCAATGGGTGTTTTACCCTTAAGAGTTTTGTGTTTTCGATTCAGATAATGTACCGTTGTGCGTCTTGTGGAAAACGAAAGAAGGTTACCTAGTTCTTTATTTACATTGGAATTGTTGGGGCAATTAGGTGCAGCACACCACCGACCACCTTTTAATGCACTCATATTAAAATTAGTCTTAGTAATTTAATTGTTATCATAAAATACGGTTGACAAACTGGTCAACTCGCATTGAAACTAATGGATATAAACAGAAATCTACTCGCTGCCAACATGGCTACCGCTAAGCATGCGCACTCATTTTCAAAACCGAGAGTGGCGCTTCTGTGTCCGTAGGTATTTATTCTGTGGTTGTTGATTGAATACCCTGTACAAGATTTGTCTTGATTCGTGGAGCAATTTCACGAAACGCCAAACTCTTGTGAGTCCCGTTAGTGAATTTTGAATTGCTTTGGAGCATTTCAAATAATTCAAAACTATCCACGGGTTCTGTCGCAGAGAATTTAATTTGTGCAAATCTGTGGGAGAAACATTAAGTCCGTTTTCTACTGAGACTGGAGAAAATTTAGTCAGCTAATTAGGAAATTTTCCGTGAACTCGAAATTTCAATATAAAAGCCAGATTATTATAATAGTGATAAACAGAGCAAAGTAAGGTTGAACTTATTTGTACTAAACCGAACTGTTACGAATCGCGTAGATTGAGTGAATTCCAGGAGCAATGATTTACTAATAAATCACCTGTTTGAATCTAGATTAACGTAAAGTTTTGCATTTATACATACAGATTGTGTATTCTGAAAGCTACGTGCAGCGATTGTCACACTGGGAAGCTTTGCCCGGAACCGGCTACCGTTGAGTTCATTAAAACTTATAGTCGTACACTGTAACGAGTATAATTCACGAACACTACTTCCGTATACCTTTTAACACCCACACAAGGGAATTTTGTTCTTGTTGGCCACTGCAACTCGTATTAATCCAAGGGTTTGTGTTGATAATAGAGAGGTGCACGTGTCGGCCATCTTGTTGAACGCGAGTCATTCGACCGACCCGACCAGCTGTGAACAGGTCCAGTGACCCAAGAGGAACGGTACATTCACGCCTACCCCACGGCCCAGTGGCGTATCCAGGATCGCACCCAGTCGAGCCCCGCAGATTACCCACAGTGGCGTACCCAGGATTGATTTAATTGTTTTACATAATAGAATTACGTTTATTTAATTAAGGAATGATCTGTACCTAGGGGTTAAACCAGTTTAATAAACCTTATTGTTTTTCAAGCCTATTCGTGTAATTGAATCCTGGACAACTCCAGAGTATACCCAGGTGAATAAATATTGGAACGTTTGCGTCTCGTATGAGCTACCAGCCGCATCGTTACAATATTTAAAGAAATATGTTGTTCTGCCCTCTTGTAATGGATGAGGATTATTAGTTCTAATTTATTGAAAATATTTATTAGTTTCTATTCTTCAGCAGCACTTGGTCCCTTGAAACATAACTTGATGTACAGGGTGATCGTTATTGACAAATTGCGTTATTTCTCAATTTTCTTTAATGGAACACCCGGTATATTATTTCAGAATTTGAAAGCTCATTAAATTAGTTTTCATTTGATATAGGATATTAAATACCTAAAGTTAATAAATTAGTTGCAGTAATTTAATGTAATGTAAAAAGTTTTCAAATCTTAATTAAATTTTCCTTGACAACTGACAAGTGCATTAAAACTTTTCAGTTCAAATATCTGTAAAACGGTTGGGTCTATCTGTCTAACAAGAATACCTTTTTTACCTAAAATTGCCCAATCTTTTCGGGTATTGGACTAACATTTAAAAACCATTGAAAATAAAAAACTTATCATAAAAACCACTCCCCACCCCCGCCAAAACTACCTCTTCTGAGTCGTACAGCAACTTCATTCTACCACCATCTAATTCTACGTAAGATTTAACATATAAGTGTGCAAAGTTTCATTAAAATTGTGTTTTCGTAGTAGCTGTGGTGAAACGAAAACCACATTTTTTATTTACCCTTTAAAGAGCCGTAGCTCCCTTAAAACACATTTTCGAGACTATGCCCATTGGAACTTTTTTTCTTATTTTGACTAGTATACTACGAGCCGTAGAAGTTTGTTACACTATTTTTTTACACCCTGTATATATTGTTTTAGGAAGGCGATGTGACCTGCAACTTTTTTCAGTCATATAAAATACGTTCTTCCTTTACATTATTAAAAAAAGTCTTGACTAATGCCAGACGGATTATTTCTGTACAGGGTGATTAATAATGGGTGAGCCAAACGGAAATGGTAGATGCTCCATGCAAAATTAAGACAAAAAGTTTGCAAGAGCATAATATGTACCTAACCAAATGGTTACAAGATACAGGGTATTGAAATTTCATTTTTAGTTCATGCTGTATCGATTTTTTTGGAAGAGGGTGGAAGAAATATGATGAGATTTTCAGAATAAGTTTTACTCGAAATTAAACATCTTTCGCCATTACTCTAATTTAAATATAACGTTTCAGCAGCGTAGAAACCAAATAAGGGGTTCCCTTATTATCATGTCTCAAATTTAAAAAAAATATACTTGCAAAATTTTGATTGGATTGGTCGTTTTTCTGTGGTTTCAGATTTACTGCACTGCGATAGCAAAAATCAAAATACTTATATTCAATTATTGATCACATGTACTTCGAAATTAAAATGCAGGGAGGGATTATCTTACTGTCAATTTATATCTTACATACAGGGTGATCTATGGCATGTGTGCCAAACGATAACTGGTAATAGGGGAGGTCTTTTTGAGTAAAAAAGTGTCTTTAACCAAACGGTTGCCGAGATACAGGGTGTTGAAATTTAATTTTTTTAAACTATGTATTGATTTTCTCTGAAGAGGCTGTAGGAAAGTTGTGAAATTTTCAGGGTAAGTATTACTCGAGACTAGACACCTTTGACTATTACTCTTATTTCAATATGATATTCCAGTGGCGTAGAAACCGAACAAGGTGTCCCCTTTTCGGAAAAATATTTGTTACCGCTCTGCCATATTACATAATTCTGGAAAACATTTTTGAAATCTACATTCAATTTCTGATAAAAAAGTACTCTTGTAAAATTTTGATTGAATTGGCAGTTTTCCTGTAATTTCGGATTTACAAATGCACTGAGCTTGCAAAAAGCAAACTTATTTCATTACAGGAAAACTGCTAATCCAATCAAAATTTTGCAAGAGCACTTTTTTATTACAAATTAAATGTAGATTTTAGAAATGTAAGCAGAATTATCAAAAATGCCAAGGGCATATCAAATATTCTTCAAAAAGGGGACACCTTGCTCGGTTTCTACGCCACTGGAATGTCATATTGAAATAAGAGTAATAGTCAAAGGTGTCTAGTCTCGAGTAATACTTACCCTGAAAATTTCACAACTTTCCTACAGCCTGTCCGGAGAAAATCAATACACATTTAACAACAATTGAAATTTTAACACCGTGTATCTCGGTAACCGTTTGGTTAAGGACATATGTTGATATAAGCTTTTTTACTCAAAATGACCTCCCCTATCACCAGTTATCGTTTGGCACACATGTATAAGTAGTACAAAAGGTGTTATGGCAAATATATTTCCCTTTAAAACCTGAAAATGTTGAAAGTGTTAAGGTCGATTGATGAGGCCGAAGCTAGCGTTAGATATATACATCCGCGCGTGTTTAACACCTGTTATAGCCTCACGAACTTTGGACATTATGGAATATAATAATTTTTTCGGCTTTAGTGGCAAATACTTAATGTTCATATTTTTTAGTTATATTCCACGTGCGGCTGCTTACAGCTAGTAAAAGCTGCAAGAAGTTCCTACATTTAGGGAAAAAGTTAGTCCGAATCTACGAAGATGCAATAATTTTGTAGGTAACTCCCATGTAACCAACCTACGTATTTTTATTTAAAATTGCCACTTTCATTCAGAAATCCCCAAATATCAATGCAAGCGTGGAAACATACCTTACAATGTATTTAGCCACACTTTATTGAGTTTCTTTATTTCCCTTTAAAACCTGCAAATGTTGAAAGTGTTAAGATCGATTGATGAGGCCGAATCTAGCGTTAGATATATACGCCCGCGCTTGTTTAACACCTGTTATGGCCTCACGAACTTTGACATTATGGAATATAATAATTTTTTTCGGCTTTAGTGGTAAATATTTAATGTTCATATTTTTTAGTTATATTCCACGCGCGGATGCTTACAGCTAGTAAAAGCTGCAAGAAGCTCCTACATCTAGGGAAAAAGTTAGTACGAAACTACGAAGATACAATAATTTTGTAGGTAACTCCCATGTAACCGACCTACGTATTTTTATTTAAAATTGCCACTTTCATTCAGAAATCCCCAAATATCAATGCAAGCTTGGAAACATACCTTACAATGTATTTAGCCATACTTTATTGAGTTTCTTTATTTCGCTTTAAAACCTGAAAGTGTTAAGATCGATTGATGAGGCCGAAGCTAGCGTTAGATATATACGCCCGCGCTTGTTTAACACCTGTTATAGCCTCACGACTTTGGACATTATGGAATATAATAATTCGGCTTTAGTGGCAAATACTTAATGTTCATATTTTTTAGTTATATTCCACGTGCGGCTGCTTACAGCTGGTAAAAGCTGCAAGAAGCTCCTACATGTAGGGAAAAAGTTAGTCCGAAACTACGAAGATGCAATAATTTTGTAGGTAACTCCCATGTAACCGACCTACGTATTTTTATTTAAAATTGCCACTTTCATTCAAAAATCCCCAAATATCAATGCAAGCGTGGAAACATGCCTTACAATGTATTTAGCCAGACTTTATTGAGTTTCTTTATTTCCCTTTAAAACCTGAAAATGTCGAAAGTGTTAAGGTCGATTGATGAGGCCGAAGCTAGCGTTAGATATATACATCCCGGCTTGTTTAATACCTGTTGTGGCCTCACGAACCTTGACATTATGGAATATAATAATTTTTTTCGGCTTTAATGGTAATCACTTAATGTTCAGATTTTTTAGTTATGTTCCACGTGCGTCTGCTTACAGTTAGTACAAGCCGCAAGAAGCTCCTACATCTAGGGAAAAAGTTAGTACGAAACAACGAAGATGCAATAATTTTGTAGGTAACTCCCATGAAACCGACCTACGTATTTTTATTTAAAATTTCCACGTTCATTCAGAAATCCCCAGATATCAAAGCAAGCGTGGAAAACATACACTACAATGTATTTAGCCACACTTTAGTGAGTTTCTTAAGTTTGCTTTAAAACCTGAAAATGTTGAAAGTGTTAAGGTCGATTGATGAGGCCGAAGCTAGCGTTAGATATATACATCCGCGCTTGTTTAATACCTGCTGTGGCCTCACTAACCCTGACATTATGGAATATAATAATTTTTTTCGGCTTTAATGGTAATAACTTAATGTTCATATTTTTTAGTTATGTTCCACATGCGGCTGCTTACAGCTAGTAAAAGCTGCAAGAAGCTCCTACATCTAAGGAAAAAGTTAGTACGAAACTACGAAGATGCAATAATTTTGTAGGTAACTCCCATGAAACCGACCTACGTATTTTTATTTAAAATTACTACATTCATTCGGACATCCCTAGCTATCAAAGCAAGCGTGGAAAATATACCTTACAATGTAATTAGCCACACTTTAGCGAGTTTCTTTATTTCAAAAATTATACCCCCTATGCGTAGGGATATTGTTTTTAATACTTTTAAAAATGATAAATTAATTATCTTATTTGGAAATCATTTCACTCCAAAATATATTAACCATCAAGAGTATATGATTCGACAACGTTTAAGATTTCTGGGACGGTACCTTCTCATTATACGGGAATTATGTGATGATATAAAAGAACTGTCAGATTTATTTCGCCCTCGACACTTTGAAATTGCGATAAATGGAATTTATCGTTTGGCTGGATTGAGTATTGTAACAGGTGCCTACACTTCGCCCAAATTAGCTTTGGAAATGGTTCATTATCTTAAGGTTTGCTCGAACATCTTGGAAAGCACGTACATAAAGGAAGCGAACGACAAAAAACAACAAGCGGTCAAGAAATTTTTAAAATTATTAATCACGGAGTCAGCGGGTAGAGTGAATAAACCGGCACATCGGGACCTGAATGCTTACAGTAGACAAAATAGGGTGCAAATACAAACCAAAATACCTCTTTCTCATGACATTGAAAAATTTAAAACATTTCTTTTACAAAAAGCTGAACATGTTTATAAAGAAGCGTTGCATAGTTCTTTTGACTTTTTGAAATGGAAAGACTTATCTGAACTGACCCTACTCTATATAACTGTGTACAACAGAAAACGCAGTGGTGAAGCTCATCGAATCTTAGTTCAGGATTTTTTTAATATACACAACCTAACGAACACCGCCCTACCAGAAACTGTCGATACACTGAACGACAATGAAAAAGAAAAGGCACAGTCTATTTATAAACTCGTCATTCGAGGAAAACTGGACAGAACAATTTGTGCCTTCATTCCACATAATGTTAAACTTTTCCTGGATTACATACACCAACACAGAAGCAAAGCTAATGTTTCAAATGACAATCCCTACTTATTTGGATTGCCAGGGATATTAAGTGGTCTCAGATATAAAACCTTGGAAACATGTAGTTTGATGAGAAAATATACGGTCATGGCAGGTTTGCAGAATCCGCAAAATATACGAACGACATTATTGAGAAAACATGTAGCCTGTTACGGTCCAAAAAAGTTTTACGTTACGGCGCCAAATTTGTTACGGGCCGATCCTCACTACGAGAATTATGGGACAGAGAAAATCGCACGTTGGCGTGCTAAGAAATTTTCGGTACGGCCAAACGCGCTT
>JABXWE010040220.1:0-10861 GCA_014611495.1 Limonius californicus
GTAGCAAAAGACGACAATCCTCCAAACATACCACAAGCAAGACCAATCGAGGAATTTTGGGCAGTATTGAGCAGAAAGGTATACAATAATGGCTGGGAAGCCCAAAACGAAGAACAATTGCGGCGACGAATATTTAATAAGATCCGCGAAATAGATGTGGGTACCGCCCAGACTCTAATGGGACATGTTCGTACAAAACTGCGAATTATCGAAGACCAAGGCCCTTTAGCTGCAGTTTAAAATTTTATTTTTGTTCAATATAGATGTAAGATTAACCCTTTAGATAAAAGTTTTGAATAAATCCACACTGGCTTTTAATAGCTGACTCTCTTTGTTTTCCGAAAACTTTTGTTACATACGTTATCTGCCGTATCACTTGTGATACTAGCAATTTGTCATTTTGATTGTGCTGTGATAATAATACTCCATACATTTTATCCAGAAACGTTCTCTTCAGAACGAAGCCTATTCCTGATTGTGTCAGTTGAATATTTTAAGGTAGAAACTGATTTTCGCGCTTGAATCAAAAATGTCCATTATTGAACTTTACTTTTGAAATACTGTGAAAGTTGATGGAATTTGAACAAACTCTTGTGTAAACTGCTTCGAAAAATTTCGAGAAGGATTTTCAAATGCTGCTTCTGCGAGCAAATTACAGAAAATTGTCTTGCAAGGCTAAAATTATTACAGTACCTAGCTTTAGAATATGTTCAATCATGATCAAAAAGAATTTCGAAAATTGTTTTCAATAATGTAGCTTGATTTTATATTAAAATTAATTTACAGAAGTGGTCTGCTGAAAATACTCATTTTTTTCTATTAAAACAACTCTGTGATTTAAAAAGGTTGGTGTTCTCGTAGCTTTGAGTACAAGATTTTCAGCTTGTTTCATTATAAAACGAAGGTTAAATAATACACAAATAAATAGCGAACCAACAATAACGAATAAGCGAAAGAAAATCAGAAATAATGTAACAGAAGACACTACACTTAAAAAAACTGGTGCAGAAAATCGTAAAATAACTTTAGTAAACTGTAGTCAACTTCAAACGGTTGAATTTTCGAACAACCGTAACAAAACAGTAAAAATAATTAGTATACTCGAAACAGTGTTATTTTATGTTTATCTAAATAAACGTAAAAGTCCGCCCGGGTGTGAAATATATGAAGGCACTCTGCTGCTCCCAAACTCAGATAAAGAGGGGATTGTATGGGACTATCAACTCTATGCGTAATATCCACGTTGTTTCGAAAACGGATACACAACCTGGAAACTCTGGATCGAGTAAACATAAACGACTTTTCCAACGAAAAACGGATCTGATTCTTGGGTCATGGCCTCTAGCGTTTTCGCCCCCTAATAAACCTAATAGAAGAATAATGATCCCTAGCTTAGAAACTACTGTTTTGAGGTTCGCTTTCAAATGAAGAACAATCTTGCTTCCAGCAGGTAGTTTAGACAATATAATCCGATATAAGTACAGGATCAATATCTGCCTTACAAGCAATACTATGATCCACACCTAATACCCATAAAGACCCACACCCCATTATATAGTAGTTAAATTAACCAACAGAAACACAAACTCTGAACTGAATTCCTAGCAGAATTTGAGAGATACATCCTATAATGAACTAGAACGTGCTTCAAGATAAATAATAACCATGACGCGAAAATAATTCTGGGCGAATTTAATGCTTAAGGGAATAACCAAAGCGATACAAAAAATCATCTGCAGGGAGACATAGCTTACACAATAACAGCAATAAGAACGCAGTAAGAATAATAAATGTTACTACATCAAACAACATAAAAATAAAAGGAACCCCCCTTCCCCAGAACATACACAGTACAACCTGAAACGTTGATCCGAGGGGTTCCAATTCATGGGGTTATCATTTATTATAAGCGTCAATTACCTAGGAGTCCATCTTGATAAATGTTTGACTTGGAGACTCTAGGTGAATAAAAAGTAAAGAAATGCCACGTAAGGGTGTCAAAACTCTATCCTAGTTTAAATCGCAAAATACCACTACAATGAACGTGTTCCTTAATTCTTTAAAATTCCTAACTAAGATCATTACTAACCTACGCTAGTCTAGTCTGGGGAGAAGCGACTAAAACAACAATTAAAAAAATCCAAACAATTAAAAATAATATGTTACGTATACCAACACACGCACCATGGTTTATTAGCAATACACCAAGACCCACACATTCTCGCTCTAGAAACGTACATAAAAAAGTGCATAAAAAAGTTTCACAGTAAACTCTGTGAGTGCCCAGGTGCTATCTATTATATTATGATAGGAGAAAAATAAAACGCAAACTACCCCATGATCAACTATGACTATCATCAGAAGATCAACTTAGTGAGTGAGGACCCCTAGTGAAGCTGCCAATGTCGGGATTATACAACAGTAACGATTCCATGTATAGCTGCATAAGCTGCTCCGGAAAAAAAGCACAAACTGGAAATACACAGATGAAACAAACAATATTTAACGAAGTAGATCATGTTCCCCAAGGAATCAAAGAGGCGCTGACTGCGACTCTGACCACTGTCAGTAAAAACGAATATATGTAAAAAATATATCGGATCTTCAACACACACTGTTATAAACGAATAGTAGATAAATATAGGATACCGAAAAATTTGCGGCTAGAAGACTACCAATATACACCAAATATAAACAAACAATTCGAAGGTAATTAAGAAAGTGATTACCGAATCAGCAAAAGAAAGAATTTGATGAAAAAAGACAATCAGGCGGAAGTAATAGTTCGATTATAAATATAACGACAAAAGCAAGCAATGATCGAAACTAATACATAGGTAATATAATCAAATATTTGGTCGAAAGAAACAAGACCAAGACTACGCTTAGATGAAAGAAAAACATGAGAGCTTACGAATCGAAGCAATTGCAGGACTTGAATTGTGTATAAAGTTACAATGACGACTATCGAAGGATTCGAGCCAACACAAATAATATAGACAGAAGCAAACACAGGAGCTTAACGTGTAACGAACAAGAAGTATTATAAAATTGGGCACAACACTTCAATGACTTACTGAAGTGTGATGACAACAAACAGGAAGACGCAAACGAACCAGTAGAAGGTGCAGCTAACCACCAAAAAGATCAAGAAATAGAAACACCAACTGACCAAAGCTACACAGCGCATGAAAGGAAATAAATCACTAGAAATTAATAAAATGTCAGGTGAATCTTTATAATACGCTAGTAAGAACTTGTATAAAATTATTGATCAAAATACGGTAAAATGTAGATATTCTACAGGACTGAAACTAATAACTTCTATGTCCAACACACAAACAAGGAGAAAAGCTCTAGCCGACCGGTATACAAACAAATTTAGGAAACGCTACACCAACTAAAAATACCCAGTAAATACATACGGCTGATTAAAGCGACAATGTCAGAAATCAAGTGTAGATATAAAATTAGAGATACATTTCTTACGAGTATCATGTGAAAGGGGACTAAACTAAACCGCTTTCACTCGCTACTAGAAATCATAAACTAAAATTCACATAAATGAGGCACTGCTGAACAGGTTCCAATGAAAGTATTGAGAATTATCTTTGGCCCTATTTTTGAAAGAGAAATAAACTAATAGCAAAAGAAATTAAACCAGGAACTGACAAGATTTAATGAGGAACACAAAATGGTAGGGTGGATCAAAAGACAGAGTAGAGAATGAAGAATGCACGAGACATGAATTGTCAAAAGAGTTTTCACAAACGATTCTGGTGAACAACGCCTCAAGGGTAGACCACACAGTAGATGGGAAGATAGCGCGGCACGTGATTTAAAACGACTTGAAGTACGCAACTGTACTGCCCAAACAAGTAACAGACACTGATAAAAGGTTGTTGTACAAGAAGCCAATGTTCTCCAAGGGCCCTAAAGCAATGTGAGTGTATACATTCATAAGGTACACAGAAGATACAATTAATGAAAATATGTATTGCAACAAAACAAATTGAACTGGCATACGAAAAAGCTAGTCGTAGATGAACTATTCGAAAATGCCCCAATAAAAATGTGACATTTACATAATTTTATGCTGTATCAGTCAAAATAAAACGGTTCTTCCGTAAATCAGAAATACGTATTTAGTTCTTTTGCATGCGGTTCCATTTAGTTTGATGTGGTATGGGTCATAAGATAGATTTAGTGACATTTCCCTGCATATTTGCTCCACGTCGTTTGCTATCTCGTGTATAGAATTAAGAGAAAACTGTATCTCATTTTGCGAAGAGAACGTTACACTAACAGTATTATAGATAAGGAAATGTGAGCAACGTTAGCATTTACTTGCAGCACTCGAATTCACTACAAAGTGTACTGATTGAACTTCCTAAACAGCAAAGTTACTATCACTGTGTAGGAACTAGCGCACTCTTAAAAGAATTTACTAAAGCAGCAGCTCTTTTAAAGTAAAATGCTTTAATGAAATGTAAGTCTATAAATCTGTTCCTCTTCTACAGTAGATAAAGCTATGAAGTTCATTAATGCTCTTGTGTAATTCTTTGCTCTTTGCAGGAATTAAATGCACGTTATTAAATGAAAAATTTAAAATAGTAATAATAAAATCAACAAGTATTCCACGGATGTAAACATTATTATTATTATTGTACATAACGAAGCAAATCGTCCTCCTAAAATGCTAATAATAGGCATAACTTATTAAGGAATGAATACAATATCATAAAAAGTTATTGGAATAACATTTACAACAATAGCCACTGTTCTAATCTCCTTAAAGCATCCCCAATATATACGAGGGTATGCTGAAAACGATTGCACACATGCTTGTAGAGCACGAACAAAAACAAATAGGAAGATTAGGCAAAAAGTACATTAAAGTACAATTCTTAAGTTTCAAAATCATATATTTATTTTTCAACATAGTCACCGTTAAGGTTAACACATTTCTCCCAACGTGTAACAAGTTTTTTCATTCCGTCACTGAAAAATTCTTCCGACTTTTCTCGAATCCAGGACTTGACAGCTGCCCTCACCTCATCGTCCGAGGTGTAATGATTACCCTTGAGTTCTCTCTTGAGTAGAGAAAAAAAATTAAAATTTCAAGGGGCAAGATCGGGGGAATAAGAAGGGTGTGGAATCGGTTCAAACTTCAGGTTTCGTAGAGCCTCTCCAGTGCGCGCGAGGTGTCTGGCCGAGCGTTGTCATGTTGCAAGATTATTGGCACCAGGCTGCCTCTAACATGACAAACTCGACGTCGGAGGTGTTTTAGAGTCTGTATGTACCGAGAAGAATTTATCCGTCACATAAACTCGGTCAGCATCCCAAAACACAGTCAAAAGAAGTTTTTTGCGGATGGTTGTGTTTTGAACTTTTTCGCCTGAAGAGAAGACGGATGTCGATATTCAGCGTTCTGTCTTTTCTCTTCCGAGTCATAATGATGGACCCATGACTCGTTCTCCGTCACAATATTCAAATGAAAGTCGTCTCCTTCGTCACGGTAGCTCTGCAAATGTTGCTCGCAGCATTCCAATCGACGCTATTTGTTCTCGTCTGTGAGACGGCGTGGTACCCATTGTGCACAGATTTTACGGTATCCCAATGGTTCAATAATGAAGCCGACACGTTACTTGGATATTCCATAGAGTTTGCGATGTTTGTCGTCTGTGGTAGTCATCGGTCGTCCGCTGCGTGTTTCATCAACAATTATGACTTTTCCAGGCTGGCAACTACGAAATTTTATTACCCATCGATTTACAGTAGACTTCCACTTCTCGAAATACACTGGATGAACGCAACGACCTCAAACCTGCCCATGCGTATTGAGGGGAATGATACTTCCAATGCCACCTGGCGCGCTTCTGAAGGTCATTTCGTTCGCGCTCTACAAGCATGTATGCATTAGTTTTCAGCCTACCCTCGTACAATAAATAAATGTACAACTGTCAACAGAAACACTGTTTTCTCGATTAACAAACTAACCTTTTAATATTATTCCTAAAGTACTAACTTATTTAAATTTTTTTCACAATGATTTTAAAACATGCTGGATTATATTCATCGAAAGCTATACTTACCTGCTGTGTTTTGTAATTCTTTGATACTAGTTAGTTTGGTTTTCAATTTACGATTTTAAACAGCGATATATTGCAACTAGTATTTTGTTCTGCATAAGAATTTCATTGTCATTATCCACACGAATAGCTGACAAATCTTTATATAAATAACCGTTTAATGGCTGATTATTGTGTAGTTAATTAATTAAGTTGGACAGCATGTTGATGCTGTAATATCAGCTGGATAACATTCACGTGAAAGCACGACTGCATCATTTGCCTTCTTGAAATGGATATCCACGCATCAATTTTAAGAGAGGGGATTTCAACGTAACTATGCGAGTTTTAGTGAAAGATAGTCTCGTGGGCTGATAATCATTATATCTCTAAAGCTGAAATAATTAACATCAGCAAAGAAATGTCTTTATTGTTAATTGATTTAAAAAACATGTATTGTATATTACACAATTTTTCTCAAAAAACAGTTAATAAAATCTCTAATCTTCATATGGACACATTGCAATGATCTATCTTACATATATTAATAATCTATACTTAAAACATAAAACTTAGAATCAAGTGATTCCGAGACTAATCGGAACCGGGGCGTTAGCCTCAAGAATCGGTTCTGTACTGTGGTTAAAATCGAATACCGATTATACAACAAAACTATATTCTACAATATGGAATTGCATTTTCATTGATTCTAGAATCAAAAATTTATATCCGATCCTAAGATCAAATATGAACGAAGCACTTCGTCTAGACTTTCTCATCTAATCTAATAATAGTCTATTTACAAGTTTGTAACACTTCCGAAGTAACAGGTATAATGTCTGAACTTTTAGTAGAAAAGTATGTTCTCATTCTGCTCTAATTGAACTTAAAAATAGCTTCAAACGTATAAAAGGTAGCACGATCATTTTTGCCAAGAATAAACGCTGTTTCGAATACATTCCAGACCTCCTACAATTGCACTAACTTGGAGTCGATATCAAAAAATGTTTTCTAAAATTCTCAAATTCTGGGAACTTCACCTATTAAACTTCCTAAAACTTTAATAAAGACAACCTTTTTTAAGCAAATGCTGTATAATGCTACCATCTTCTTCGCATAGCCTATGACGCTTAAAGCGCGTTGAAATTACATGGTGATTGTATGGTCTTTGTTTCTTCTGTACCTACCGCAGATACATCTCAAATTGCAACTAGTTTATAACAACTCGAAAATTCCTTCTATAATACCCCATTCTAGTAGTGACCTGAACCCGCGTTACTAAATTCTGGTGACCATTTGACTGGAAACAGCAGTGTTTGGCTGTGCAACCAACATTCAAAGATTAAACGTTCGAATTGAAGATAGCGGTGAAGAAGATGACTAATGATTGATTGTATATGGGGAGGGTTGTTTATGCCCTTGACACTGCGGCTTCTTGGGGCTATTTTACACTCCCTTTCTTACCCACCTATATGAGGGGTCGTCAATACCATGTCTCTTAGCCGCTTGAATAATTGATTTAAAGGAGGTATTATCAAAGGCCCCCTGAATGCCAAGGAAGGCTCCTAAAGCGATTTCCTTGTTTTGTAGGCAGCGCTCTATCCTGTTAACCAGGGTATAGGGAGCGTGTTCGCATGATTTGCCTGGTAGGTAGGCATGTTGGTTTTGATGTAGAGGTTTCTCTATGAGTGGCTCTTCCCTTATATACCTTACTACCAGTTTTTCCATTGTTTTCAGAATAAAGGATGATCGACTTATTGGTCTAAATGCCTTAGCTTGGGCGTGTGAGTTTCGACCCGGCTTTGGTATGAAGCCACTTTGAGAGGTCGCCAGGTTTGAGGTACATGGCCTAGGGCCAAGCTAGCTCGAAATAACCTACACTACACTGGTATAAGGACTTGGTTCCCTTCTTGTAGCATTACTGGAAAGATGTCATCAAGTCCGAGAATCTCCCGGACCTGGTGATAGTGTTTAAAGGTATTGATAGCCCAGTTTATTTGGTCGTCGTTGAGGAATATAACAAAAATGAATCAGAAGACAAAATACAGGAGATCATTGAAGATTATGATTTGAAAAATTCGTATGATGAGACTTTAAAGCTTGTTGGCAGTTTGAAACGATTCGCAAGAAATTACCACACAGTATTTCAACATGTAAAAATTCGGGAAGCCATGGCCAACACTACCTCATGCATTACGCTAGGGCAAGATTGCAACTAACGGACGTTTTAAATTTTGTTCAATTCACAATTGACTCCGTTTGAATGTGGTAGACAATGATGTGGTTGAAATAAAATCAGTAGTTTGGACTTCCATTGTCTTTATTTTTAAAAAACACAGTAATTACACAACGTTTCGACTGTTAGGTATCTACAGTCGTCATCAGGTGAATACTAACAATCTTAGAGACTACTAGAGCTTATATACTAAAGACATGATTAGTGAAGCGATCAAGCGTGCGAAGTTAAACCATGCGGAACAAAAACACTAATGTAATTTGAGTTCACTGAGGCGTTCAATAAGCGGTTTCCACACGTTGCCGATTTCTACACTTGGCTGGCTGAAGACTTTCTTGTTGCTGTTGATGAATGCTGCTTCCTTGAACTTTCTTTTAAACCAGTGCTCTTCTTTGTGTATGATCTTGGCTTCAGACCATTTCATACGGTGTTGCTTGTCCCAGGAGTGTTGTGCGATGCCGGACTTCGATGTTTCTCCTCTTTGGGTCCGGATTTGGTGCTCTTTTAGCCTCACTTCCAACGGTCTTTTTGGTTTCTCCTACGTATGACTCGCCACATTCACACGGGACCTGGTAGACGCAATTTTTGGAATCTTTGTTGGTGTGTGGTCTGGTGTTAGAGATCATACTCCTTATGGTTGTTGATGACTTGAAAAACGTGTTGATCTTGTATTTTCTTCCTATGCGTTTTATTTTTTCTGACACGCCTCTTATATATGGGATGCTGAGTAGGGTTTCTGGTTGCTCTTCTGTTTTTGTTTGGCAGGTTATATTGGCTTGGTTTCTGCGAAGAAGCTCTTCTATCATTTTCCCTGGGTAGCCATTCTGTTTTAGGTCCCTTTTGATGTTGTTGATTTCCAGTTCTATACCTGCTCTTGTGTTGCATAGCCTGTATGCTCTGTCGATCAGAGATTTAACTACTCTTTTCTTGGTTGAGGTGGAATGGTTGGATGCATGGTTGAGGTATTGTCCAGTGTGTGTTGGCTTCCTGTATACAGATGTTTCGATGGTTCCGACGTTTCTCTTCACATGTACATCTAAAAAGGGTAGGGAGTTTTCGCTTTCTTTCTTCATTGTGAATCTGATTGTAGGCTTGATGCTGTCAGGTACTCCAGGAAATGATGTAGTTGTCGGTCACTGTGGTTCCAAATTATGAACGTATCGTCAACATATCTGAGCCATATCTTGGGCTTGAGCTTCGCTTCTTCTAAAGCCTGAGATTCAAACCAGTTCATGTATATGTTGGCAATGACTGGTGACAGGGATGAACCCATCGGGAGGCCGTCGTCCTGGGCGAAGAATCTGTCCTTCTCTTGGAAGTATGAGTTCTGGAGGCAGCACTCTAATAACTTCATAATCCCCTCGATTGGCAGCATAGTCCTTTCGTGTAGGTTCTCGTCTTCTTGTAGTTTATTTCCAATGACTTCTAGCGATTCTTTGACGGGTACATTGGTATACAGGCTTTCCACATCGAAGCTGACAAACCGATCTTGTGGTTGAAGTTGTATGGTCATTAGGATTTCTACAAAATGTTTGGAGTCCTTGACAAACGACGGGTTGTTGTCTTGTAGCGGTTGCACGATCGGTAGCAGATACTTGGATAGTTGGTATGTAGGCCCGTTGCGGGAGCTGGTGATCGGACGAAGAGGCATATTGATTTTGTGTATCTTTGGAAGGCCATAAAGATGCGGTGGTTCATCAGCGCCGTTGAAGCCACGCGATTGGATCCAGTGCAAGCGGAAGAATTCAAGTGGAAGGTTAGGAGCACACTAGAGAAAGAAAGAAAACACCAAAGAAATATCTCCAAACAGGAGGAAAACGCCCTCAAAAGCTTGCGGAGCAACAAATCCATCAAAATCCTCCCAGCCGACAAGGGGACCGCGACGGTCATTATGGACTCCACTACCTATGACGAGAAAATCGAGGAAATTCTGCAGCAAGGAAACTACCGAATCCTAGGAAAAGATCCCACAACAAGCCTGGAAAGGAAGATCTACCAGACATTGAAACTCTACGAGGAATTCCTACCAGCAAGGGTGAAGACGACACTAACACCACACCATAGCAAACCACCGCATCTTTATGGCCTTCCAAAGATACACAAAATCAATATGCCTCTTCGACCGATCACCAGCTCCCGCAACGGGCCTACATACCAACTATCCAAGTATCTGCTACCGATCGTGCAACCGCTACAAGACAACAACCCGTCGTTTGTCAAGGACTCCAGACATTTTGTAGAAATCCTAAAGACCATACAACTTCAACCACAAGATCGGTTTGTCAGCTTCGATGTGGAAAGCCTGTATACGAATGTACACGTCAAAGAATCGCTAGTCATTCGAAATAAACTACAAGAAGACGAGAACCTACACGAAAGGACTATGCTGCCAATCGAGGGGATTATGAAGTTATTAGAGTGCTGCCTCCAGAACTCATACTTCCAAGAGAAGGACAGATTCTTCGCCCAGGACGACGGCCTCCCGATGGGTTCATCCCTGTCACCAGTCATTGCCAACATATACATTAACTGGTTTGAATCTCAGGCATTAGAA
>JABXWE010040223.1:0-48502 GCA_014611495.1 Limonius californicus
ACATAGGTTGTTATACATCGTTGAAAAGAGAAACAAAAATTCTATTTACCCATGTAAAAAAACAATATGGCGTCCATTTAAGATAAGAAAGTGTATGTTGATATCTCGGAAACCGCCATCTTGAATTTTATTTTGACATGATTTTTGACTTTGTCTCATTAAATTAAATAACTTTCATATAAAACTTTTCTCCATATCTTTTATAATAAGGGAAATATTCGACTTTTTAGAAAATCACGATTTTCAGTTTTTTTGATATAATTTCTAAACGATTCAGAATTTAACATTTTTGTCAACGAAATGTGAATCAGCATTCAATCCTGCACAACATTGCCCATTTAACCAAATCTCTATCTTTAATAATAAGAAAGATACCTATGTTGTCCCTACGAAATCCGGGCACACGGTATATTTCTTCTGTTAACTTTTTACTTTCCGATGCCTCCGGTATAGGGAAGTATTGATATCATGAAAATTTTGGCAGTCGAAGTTTTAACGGAAATACACGTTTTGGGACTCACAGAGCCCAAGAAAGTGGTTTACAAAAAATTACCTTAAGGCTAATCTAAAACTTTTTTGCCGAACTCTCTAGCTTGAAAATGGCGACCACTACTTGACTACCACTTGATTTATTCAAAATTTCGACTAGGCCCATTTGCTAAAAAACTACTTGTCTGTATGGGGATCAACTACAACTTGCTTGACAGCCCTTTGCGGGTAGTATACCATGAAATAAGATTAATTTCTAAAATCGAAAAACGATCGCAAAAATTTTTGTAATTTTCAAAAAACTGTTTTTCAGAAACTGGTCATCAATTTTTTTAATCTTTGTGTTGGTAGAGCTGCGGACGAGCTACAATTTGTTTTCTACACACCTCTTAAATTTCATGCGACGCTCCCGACGAATTTTTAATTTTTGAAAATTCGAATTTGCTAGCCCTATGGCGCTTTTATTAATCGAAATACATATGATAAACAGTTAAATACAAAAGTTATTCAACAGATAATTCTCCATTGTCTGAAATCAATATAACTTATAGAGGGTGTTCAGTTTCAAGGGACAATAGGCAACTTTGTTATTTTAAATAAAAAACCTTGTATATTTTTTATATTTATTATATTTTTGAATGTAAAATTTAATTCTAGATAGGATGTATCGGGTATTCCTATACCTAAAATGTACGGTTGTTGAGATTTTTGCGATTGTCAAATTCTTCTATAATTAATTTAATTTTATTTAAAAGCTAGACTTCTTTAAATTCGGTATTTTCTTAAAAAAGTTGCAAAATAACGACAAATTGCAAAAGTTGCATAGAAGCATAAAAGCAGCTAAGTTGCTGTTAACTGATTAGAACGAATAATAGTACCTACATCTGTCGTGTTAAAGTGTTCAAGTAATATTTTTCATTCTAAAGACTTTAGATAATGTAAAAGGGTTCGTTTACCTGCGAAGGGTACTTATAACAAGCCTTGAGCTGACTAGGAACGTAGATCTTAACTTGCTCGAATGCTGCAATATTAGTTGCATACTCTGTAGGATTTTGCGACATTACATCTGAACTTGATTGTACGTTCCTACTGTAAAAGTTAACAATTAATTTGTTTTAATAGTTCTTTTACCTAACAATTGCAAAGATCATCTAAATAAATTTAATTTACAGCCAAAGGATGCAAATCTATAAATACTCTTTAAGGTCAAAATGCCATCAAACTCCATTTAGTGGGCGCGGCATACTTTTATAGTTAGTCCGCAAACCTAATTTAAAGAGAATCCTATACCTATATGCTTCTTAATTTTGTTAGTAATTCTAACACTGATTGGTACGTTCCTACTGTAAAAGTTAATAATTAATTAGTTTTTAATTGTTCTCTTACCTAATAATTGCAGAAATCATTTAAATAAATATAATTTCCAGCCAGAGGATGCAAATGTATAACTACGCATTCAGCTCAAAATCCAATGCCACGCCATTTACTGGGCCCGGCATACTGGCTGTTTTCTTAATTTTTTAAGCACTTCTGACACCGACTGGTACGTTCCTACTGTAAAAGTTAATAATTAGTTTGTTTTTAATTGTTCTTTTACCTAACAATTGCAAAGATCATTTAAATAAATTTAATTTGCAGACCGAGGATGCACATCTATAACTACCCATTGAGCACAAAATGCCATCAAACACCATTTAGGGGGGATGGCATACCTTTAAAATTGGACTGCCCACCTAATTTTAACAAAATCCAATGCAGAGGCCGTTTTCTTAATTTCTTCAGTACTTCTAACACTGACTGGTACATCCCTACCGTAAAATTAAATAATTCATTTGTTTTTAATTGCTCTTTTACGTAATAATTGCAAATAAATTTAATTTGCAGCCAGAGCACGCCCATCAATAACGCTCATTAAGCTCAAAATGCCATCAAACATCATTAGTGGGCGTGGCATGCTTTCATGGTTAGCCCGCAAACCTAATTTAAAGAAAATCCTATACCTGTATCTTTCTTTTTATTTTTTCAGTACTTTTAACACTATCTAGTACGTTCCTACTGTAAAAGTTAATAATTAATTTGTTTTAATAGTTCTTTTACCTAACAATTGCAAAGATCATCTAAATAAATTTAATTTACAGCCAAAGGATGCAAATCTATAACTACTCTTTAAGCTCAAAATCCTATGCAACACTATGTAGTGGGCGTGGCATACCTTTAAAGTTGGCCCACCTAATTTTTACAAAATCCTGTTTCAGTTTTTTGCAGACAACGTTTATGTAAAATTTTGAACTAATGGGTTTAAAATACATTTGCAAGGTGTTCTACAAATGCGTGTGCCTCCTCGCTATCATCTCTCGTCCACTATCCTGACGTTGTTTTTCTAGGTAAGACGCGGATTTGTGGTTGGGTTAGTTTTCTTGTACCGTTCCACAATGAGTAATCTGTAGCGTCAGTGGTTGTAAAACTTTCCAGGTATTCCTGTACTCCACGGTTTCTGTGTTCATCTAGGAGTTTTGTAAGTCTTTTGACAGCCCTGTTGTAGTTGGTCTTATCGCTGGGATTGTAAGTTGTCTGCCATTTTTTCGTCAGTTTACGTTTTTATTCAATTGTTTCTTTGATGAACATTGGACAGGCGTTTCTTTCGCTTTTATCTTCTGCCAGTGGGGTTGATTCCCAGGCCGCTTCTGGTATCACTTGAGTTGGGACATATGTAGCGAAGTCTATATTTTCCTCATTCCTCAAAGGAATGTGAGTTTGTAGCTTTTTTTGATTAACTCTCTGAAGTTATCCCGATTAGTTTTGTTGTTATACAGTGAAAGTGATTTTGTTTTGTTTTTTACTCAAGTGTTCCAGTTAACTATTATTGGCGAGTGGTCAGAGAGAAGTTCTAGACAAGATTTTCCTGCGAGATAGCTTAGGAAAATCCCCTTCGTTATACAGAAGTCCAGAAGGTCTAGGGTTTTCGTTGTATCTGAAGGCCAATACACAGAATAAATACCTGTAGGTATTTATTCTGTGGCCAATATGTGGTCCGGTGGACAAATGTTGAAGATACTCAGCTTGCATTGCGAGGTTAAGTTGGCGTCCCCTTGGAGTTTAAGTCTTAATGCCCAAGAGGGATGCTTTGTGATGAAGTTCCCTCCGGCTATAAAGTGATGCCCAAGTGTCTTAAAGAATGTTTGAAAATCTAATTTTTGTATGCTGTGTTTTTGGCGGGCAATATACTGCGGAGGTGGTAAGAATTCTTTTCCAGTCTTCAACTGCTATACTGGTTGCCTGGAAGTAATTTTAACAATTCTCAATAAATTCATGGTGTTTAATAGAATTTTTGTGTTGTGTATTGTATACTATACAGAGTACCATTGTAGTTGTATATAACTTTTACTGGTAAACTGGGTATCTGAGATTAACACAATATCAATGTCTTGATTAATTAAGAAAGTTTTAAGTTCCTGGGAGGGACCAAGCCATTATGGCATTTGTGATATCATAGTAGTTAGAAGGACCAGAATTGTACCCATTCTCTAGATTAGTTTTACCATAGTGATCTCTATTTGGTTCGTTTGTGGTGTGGCTGAGAATTGCTGTTGAGTTGCTCAAATTGAGTATTTTGACTTGCCATCTGAGAGAAAGGCAAACTTAGTTGAAACGATTGGGGATAGAGGTTGGCTATGCGCTGAGTTTGTTGGACAAGGTCTTTCCTCCCACGCGATGGATATTTCAATTTTTTTTTTAATTTTAACTGTCATAGTCACACACATTGCATTTGAATTGTTTCTCTCCTGTATGAGTTCTCATATGCCTTCGCATGTTAATTCTTCTGTGCACTTTCATAGTCACATTGTCACTTTGTAACGAAGTTTCCGCGGAGCAACTGTTTCAGCATTTGGTAATCAAATGTTAGGTCGCTTTAGTTCCCGAAAGAGGCGTCTGTAGCAGTGTTAGTAGAGTTCAAAGTTGTTTTCCCCCACGCACTCATCGCGTTCAATCACACTCTGGAAGAGCCGCTTAGAGAAAGGGAATTCGGTATAAATCCGGAGTCCCAGCACAAATTCATTAACTTGGAGTCCGAGACTTCAGCGAGGAACTGAGCCCGAAACTTGAAGTACTAGTCCACCAGTGAAGGAAGCAAGCCCAAGTTAAACCGCCGAAATATTCTCAGTCCGTGAGAATTTCCAGTCCGTTGGAGAATTCCATAAAATCCGCATACCTGTACGGTGTACCATTTATTCCTTTTGTGGGACACTTCGCCGTTGGTGTTAACTTAATTGATATCCAGCAGATTATGCCAGTTAGTATCGATTAGGTAAACATACCAGTCAAATAAGAGATTGAAGATTTTATAAGCTGGTCGGGCCAGGTTAATCTTTGATTATCCGTAATTGGAGTTCCAGACCTAATTTAAGAAAACATTCCAGTTGGTCAGGCTGGATTGTACATATTCTTAAAATTAGGCGTTAATATAATTCCAAGCATTCACCGTACGGTAATATTTCATTTTAAATATTATACGAGACACTTAAATTCATTTATCGTCAAGATTACGAACCCAACCTCGATTTCCCGGCGCATCTGGATCGTAGCAAACCGCTAATCACTTCCGTTCATTGAACCAACGAATGCAAGAAAATCCTAAACAACTTCACAGGCGTATTAAAACAAACCCGTAATTTAATCTTATAACTTTATGAACACCAAAACGACTCCGATTAGTGGTTTCGTGGATAAATTTTGTTTACTGCAATTAACTGCCAGGAGGCAACCATTTTGTTTGCTTATTTAAATCTACAGAGTACAACCGCCACACGCCGCATGTAGCTGAGAACACCGGCGCAGTGCCATCGGGGCGACCTACGACGCAGTACCAGGGGGATACCTACCAGGATTTTGCAGACCTTATTACCTTGTCCAAATATTATTACTTTTATTTATCACATTACAAAATCAAATACATTTTAATTCATTGTTAAATTTAAATATAATAAAACCTGCTATAACTATTACAATCTCGCCCCATGTTATTATGAACTTCTGGCTCCGCGCCAAAACCGGCACCCGTCCGCACGAGGACGGAACGTTACAATTTGAAGGGTTTTTCGCCTGTATGAATGCACATATGCCTATGCAAAGTCGTCTTGTCTGCGATTTCAAAGTCACATCTATTGCACTTGAACGGTTTTTCTCCTGTGTGAGTTCTAATATGCAATCGCAAGCTACTCTTGCGTGCACTTTCATGATCATATATGCACACATTGCACTTAGGGTTTCTCTCCTGTGTGAGTACGCATATGACTTCACAAGTGACTCTTTTGTGAACTTTCAAAGTCACATATTTTGCACTTGAAGGGCTTCTCTCCTGTATGAGTGTTCATATGCCTTTGCAAGCTACCTTTCCGTGCACTTCCGTAGTTACATATATTACATTTGAAGGTTTTTTCTCCTGTATGAGTGCTCATATGCTTTTGCAAGTTACTTTTTTGTGCACTTTCATAGTTACATATATTGCACTTGAAGGGTTTTTCTCCTGTATGAGTGTTCATATGCTTCTGCAAGTTACTTTTCTGTGCACTTCCATAGTTACATATATTACACTTGAAGGGATTTTCTCCTGTATGAGTGTTCATATGCCTTTGCAAGCTACTTTCCCATACACTTTCATAGTTACATATATTACACTTGAAGGGTTTTCCTACTGTATGAGTGTTCATATGCCTTTGCAAGCTACTTTCCCATGCACTTTCATAGTTACATATATTACACTTGAAGGGTTTTACTCCTGTATGAGTGTTCATATGCCTTCGCAAGCTACTTTCCCATGCACTTTCATAGTTACATATATTACACTTGAGCGGTTTTTCTCCTGTATGAGTGCTCATATGCTTTTGCAAGTTACTTTTCTGTGCACTTTCATAGTTACATATATTACACTTGAAGGGTTTTTCTCCTGTATGAGTGTTCATATGCCTTTGGAAGCTACTTTCCCATGCACTTTCATAGTTACATATATTACACTTGAAGGGTTTTTCGCCTGTATGAGAGTTCATATGCTTATGCAAGCTATTCTTGTTTGCGCTTTTATAGTCACATAAATTACACTTGAAGGGTTTCTCGCCTGTGTGTGTTCTCATATGTTGTTGCAAGGTAAACTTAGATGCTCTTCCATAGTCGCATACATTATATTTATATAACTTTTCCTCAGTATGAGTTTTAACACTTCGTTGCACGATGCACTTCAATGGAGGCTCTAGTATCACATAATCTTCATTGTTACTACAAATTTCAGTTTTTATATCTAGTTCGTCATGTAATGATTCCAGCTTAATCGACCAATCCTTATTATATTTAGCATCATGTTTTAAATCAGAAGCTTCTGAAGACAATTCCGATATCTGCATCTCTTCTTGTTTCACTGTAACATAAATGTGCATCTTTATATGTGGGTTACTAAATATAACATAAGTATTTAAACTAGTACAAAACCATTTTAAAAAGACAACCAAATTATCCCAATTTTAAATAGCAATTAAGAAATAATTAACATTTACCACATATCATTAAATTACTAATATTTGGTCAATTTTAATGGAAGTTTTCATATTATTACAGTTGCTGCTAATTACGTGGGCAAGCATTGTAAAAATACCAAAACTTTCTTATAATTGCCTTTTGAAGGAAAACCCTCTTTCATTAGTATTTTTCCTACTTGCTTGTGCTATATCACTTAGAATTGATTTTAGGTGTGTAATGCAAATTTTCTATACTGACTGGCGACGCAAACAATCATGTTGTGCAAAGATTTAATCAATTTTATAACGAAATGGACGTGAAGACTCAAAAGATCAATTTAGAGAAGATATACCAGTAAAGCGAAAACAGAACTAAAAGGTGAGCTAAACACAAACAACAGCGGTATAGTAAAACTAATAGAAAATGTCCAACCAAATAAAACAAGAATAAACAAAAAATTAGCCGAACAGGACATAAAGTTGAATAATTTCGAAAGAGGACAACAGAAAAGAAACAGAGTAATGTACGGTCTTCAAATGGAAACAGCAAATTACTTTGAACTGGAAAAAATGGTCATAAAGTCAGTAAATCAGAAATTGAAAGTAAAATATGATGCACGAGACCTGGAAGTGATCCGCCCACTAATAGTAAGCATGATAAATATGAGACTTAAATATCAAATGTTTGAAAACAAAAAGCTACTCAAGGGATCAAAAATAATAATAGATGACTACCCGAAGAATATCTTACATGCGAGAAAATACTTACTTCCATTAATGTACTACCTTAGAGAACCAGGAAAGCACGCAATAATCAAATACAGCTCACTGATCGTCGAAAGCAAAAAATGGAAGAAAATGATATACAACATGCAAAAGAAATACTAGAGCAAACTAAAGAAAAGAAGAAAGCGAAAATGAGCCACAGATCCGAAGAAGAAGAAAACCAACCGCAGCTGAGATTAACAAAAACGAAAACAAAAACAAACCAGGAATGGTGAACTCTTTTGGGTCCTTAGGATTCTGGATATACAGAGTTGCAAATTAGTGCATCAAAGTCCAATATTAGCATTATTAAAATGATTTGAAAATTTTTCTTTTATTTAAGTGATGTAGTGCCAAAATGCACGGACCCTCACGAAAAAATAACGGATCCGCTAAATGTTTTGAAAGGAAAATCTTAAGACGAATATTAGGACCAGTGAAGGACAACGGAGAATGACGGGTAAGATATAATCATGAAATCTACCGATATTTAGAAGAACCCCCAGTTGAAACCTTCATAAAACTGCAAAGGCTGCAGTGGGCGAGGCATGTCATAACTGGAGTTAGGCAAACGCATATTTGCATATCTTTTCCTATTGAGCATAACTTATTAATTTTTCGTGTATACATGTTTTTTTAATGTTTGGACTCATAAAAAGTAAATATTTTTTGCATATTTTGCATACATTATCACTTTACGGCATGTGGCATATGTTCGTGCATATTTTGTTTTTTAAGGGAATGAAAATGCATATCCTAGCAAAAAAAATTAAAAAATGAAATGTCAAACAAATGTTATGGAAATGAATGTTCTATAATCTCTTACGGGGAAATAACTTAATATTTCCTAAATATCTGACAACAGAAAGTTCAGGTGAACGCAGATTTAGGTTGTAGGACAAAGACGGTATTAGTTGGGTAAGTACTTCAGTATTCAGTGGGCATTTCTTGAAAAACAGTATGTATTTGGGAATTTTGCTGATTCTTAGAAGATATCGTTATTGAGTATTTAGTGCATACCAAAGGGGTTGGTAAGTTGTGTTTCTTTTTTTTCGTCATTCATTTCTTGACAGAGGTGCAAGTATCAACCCGAGATTTGTAAAAATGCCTAAAGTTGGTAGTTCAAAAACCGATATTAATTACATTAAATTAAATTAAATTAATAAGTTGTCGACGCACGCATGCTTTAAATATGATGGAAGTGTTGTGTTTTGTACGTATGCACAGAAGAGCTATGTATTCCGTTATTATAATTTAATAAATTAATTAATTAATATCTCTATTTAAATATTGGCAATCCACACCATCCCTTAATGTCAAATTAAAAGATAAAATTCCAATTTGTTATTTGATATTATCATCAGCCACTGGATTTAAGACTTAAATTAGAGATTTAATTAATGTAATAGTGCAAAGAAATTGGCAAAGCTCCCCTCAATTAGTTGCCATATCCTTTAAACTATAGTAAATTATTGTACTGTTATTGTTTTTACAGATCAACGTTAATAAAGAAGTTTCAACTTGATCAGCACGTAGCTACTGGCCCATATAAAAAAAGAAAAAATAATGCAAACGAGCCACGACAACAACTACTGCTGAAATGTTTAAATAAAATCGAAAATCTTAGCAACTTTAATGATGAATTTAAATAATTCTTGGAAAAACATACAAAAGAAAAAGTTGTTTCCAGGAGAACAGCTTCTAGAACGCACATTCCAAAATTATACGAAGAAAATCTTCAAACAATTAGGAACGCTATTTCGAATAATTATATTTGGTGTAGTGTTGACGAAACCACCGATGCCAAAGGAAGATATATTGCGAATTTTATTGTTGGTGTCTTGAACGGAAATCCTTCTTCCAGCTTTTTAGTTGCTGTTAAAACAACTCGAAAAAACCTACCATTTGACAATTTCACTTTTCGTCAATGAAACCCTTTCATTATTATATTTGCCAAGTCAAATACCACCAGAAAGAATTTTATACATGGTGAAAGCTGGTCAAAACCTACAATTTTTTTTCTAATATAATTTAAGTGACCTGTTTGGCTCGTGCAGTGAATAGAGTGGTCGAAACAATTAGAGGCGAGTTTCGTTTGGCAAATGAACTAATTAATAACGGGAAGAAGGTATCCCTAAAAACACCAATTCGCGTCGAAGTTTACAAAGAACGGTTTAGGTCCGGTATTACAATCTTAGTTTAAACTTCCAGTAAAATTATTAAACTTTACTGCCAGTTTAAACTTCGGATTATTTTATGAGCGTATTACAATACTTTTTGAACCGACGCTTAAGTTAAACCTAGAACCACCAAGGTTGGTACTTCTGTCCACTGAATATGCAACTTCACAGATATTTATCTGTCAAAAACCGGAGCGATTGACAACATACTTCAAAGATCAGCACATGTTGAGAGGTTAATATATAAAAGAGGATTTTCTATATAATATTGTTGTTCGTACATTTTATTTGTGGTTATATAATTACAATCAAACTACTTCGGTAAGTGATACTAACAACCTAAGAACAAAGTTATTTTTGTGGATGTTCTTGTGGTATTTCATCATCATCCGACATGGAGCCGACTCGAGGGTCAATCCTGGATACGCCAGGCCCACCACATGCCAGTAAGGTGGGTAGGAATTTATGGGATAGGGTGGGATCGGGTGGGGCATTGCACAACGTTAGCATGTCTGCAACGCATACCGCAAGACACCACTGCTGCAACACCGGGTAGTTAGTTAATTACGCATGAATGGGTGTTGAGTACGTAGCCGAGACCGTTATGCTCTTAACCAGTTGAACCTACTAACTTTGATAGCAAAGTTTCACAATGTTCTGATTTCACATTTATCTCGTCTTCTAAGGTTACATAGTGCACCTATTTTAGTTTCCTATGAAGTAATAGCTTCTTAAGAGGTATTCCCTGACTGAGTTAAACTGCCCTTTATGCTATGAAACTTCTGAGCCTAATAGCCTGGGGATCGAGATTTACAGTGTTCGGAGGTCTTATCTAGTTGATGTGGAAGGTGAACAGAGTGCTCCTATCCTAGGTGCCTAATGACTAACTAACTACTGGAGATTTGCCGCCCGGATTTCCAGTCGGTTTCCATTGCGTTGGCCGTTTACTTCGGGATTGAACGTTCAGCGTTTCCCTAGCCGTCCCGTATACTCGGCTTACCTCTCGTCGGACATCCTCTCCTCTTCGCGCCCATTCCTCCCATGTCTCTGAAGTCCCTCTCCAATGACGTCTTCCACGTAGAACACGGTCCTCCGATTTTCTTTTCCTCCGGCTGCATGACTTAAGCTTGCTGTAGAGGCTGGTTGGCCGGTCCTCTTAGACCATGCGCCCCGCAGTCACTTCCTGATGCAGTGAGCCGTCCAATACATCACATACATATCCAACTCCCATCATATAAATAATGTAATCCAAATACTAGTGACCTTGTTCCAAAACATCCAAAACTTAATACAAATCCTAGTAGTCTTTTTTACATGTAAAATGTGTTGTAACAATACAATTTTTCGTTTTACACTAAAATGGAAATTTGCAATTTTAAATGCAAGTTATTAGATTATGTAAGGATGAACAGACTATCGATGACTGCTATAATAAATAATCCTAATAATAATATAAAGAAATAATTAATATTATTGGCAATCTGCAGCATGTGTGTGAATCGTACAGAGTAATAATATTGAATATGTTTACATTGCTTTTAATAATAAAACTACAATATGCTGAGCTGTTCACCTACACAATTATATGTAAAATTGATATTGAAATGACAATATTGTAATAAATATCAACGTTGTCAATATTCCTACCTCTTCTTTGAATGATCTATAATTGTGGTTACACTCATAAAAGCTTATCAGTGTTTTATCATTGTTTTTATTGCCAATTATAAATTTGCAATTGAAATACAAGTTATTTAATTACGTAAGGATGAATAAACTATCAATGACCACGACAATAAACAATCCCAATAATATAGATGAAATAACTAATATCATTGGTTACAGTTTTGCTAAAATGTTTAGTTTTAAACGAAATGGAAGCTTTGTAGACCTTTCACACAGCAAAATTCAATACAAATCCTAGGAGCATTGTTAACGTGCAAGATGTTTATTCCTAAACTGCTTCGTGGGCAATATAATGGAAATTTTGCAAACTCTTATTGAATACATATTAGCGCAAGGTCAATAACAAAAGATTTCGGTCTGATTCTTGGAATTATGAAGTCCAAGGAACGTATCACATTACATCATAAATTGCGGCCTGGAATGGTCTGCGAGACGACTTGCCCGAAATATTGAAGTGTTGGTTGATATTTTGGCAAAAGAATATTATTCAGAATGTTAGCTCTTGCGACGTGCGAGCAAGGGTCGTCTCCTGGGTTGATTTTTTAATGCCAGGGCAGAGCGTTCTTTACCTTTCTATTTTATTAATTACAAATTGTGTATTGCGTTTACCCCATGTGTTTCATTAACTGTTAACATACATGTCCGGTGCCCAACACATCAAAACTTAGTACAAATCCAAGTAACATTTTTTCAGGCACAATGTTGATGCCTAAAATGTTTGGCACAGTAAACTTGTTATTCCTAAGCTGAATGGAGGTTCTGTTTGCCTTGTACCGCCACGTCAAATCAATATTTATGTTGATTTGAATTTTACCAAGAATTTCGGTCCCAAGTCGGCTTGCATGCCAGCCCCTTGTACCCTTGCCGCTTCTACCCAACCTGCCCCCACCGATGTCTACCCGCCTATGCGATATCCACTTTCTCTTGTTACAACTGTCACCCGTTTGAAATTCTATTTCAATTTTATTCCATTTTTGTAATTCTATTAGGCTATAATACTACAAAAGGTCACTTATCTTTGTTTGATCGTCTGCACCCCGAATGCTTCCTTGAAAGCATCCCTGAATCTTCCCATCCGCACGAGAGCACGCAGTGCCTCCTTGGAACAAGTGAACACAGGTGAGCTCGATTGCCTACACCTTTCATTGTATTCTCGCAACGAAACATTCCCAGCAGCCCGCCCGAGGAAACCCAAAACCTGCCCGTTAAGGCCCGCTTATTTGCAGCATTTTCATGCGGAGACGCGGCTAAAGACGACCACACCGCTCGACCGCCTGAGTCGGAATCTGTGGATGTTCTTGTGGTATTTATTAATATAAAATGTTTGTTACCTATGGATCAAGATAAAAAAATTTCACAGAAATGGAAATTGCGCTTCTGCTTTCAACAGTGACGAAGTATAAGAATGTGGTAGAAAATAAAACTACGGATTCAGTCACTTGGAAGGAGAAAGAAAGCACGTGGCATATGGTTATTTGTTGTAATACAACTAATAAAGAATAGATTGTAAATAGAATATTGTATGCGTAATTTGTTGTTTATATTTCTCCTATAGGTTGTCCATTTTGCATATGCTTGTAATTAAAAATACTGAAAAACGATAATTGTATTATTTCTCTTTTAACAAAATACGACAGCATTACATTCATAACTTGCTTTAATTTATGGATTACAGTTTAAAATAAATGTCAGAATTTTATCGTATTATGCCATACACAATTTTTAGGAATTAATATAAACAAAATTTGTTTTTAGTGCATCCATAAGTGCATATCTCAATAGGTTACTGCATATTCGTGCATATATTGAAGGCTTTTTGTGGCATATATTAGTGCATATATACACTATCTTTATGGTATATCTGCCAAACTCTATTCATAAGGATGGAAGCCACAAGAAGGCCGAAAAGAGCTCTCAACAGAAATACGGATGGAAGGAGGCCCGTAGGCAGACCGTGAAAGCCATGGCAAGATGAGGTCGATGAGGACGCAAGAATCATTAAACACCCAAAATTGGAGAACATACGCACGAGTTAGAAAAAGGTGGAGGCAAAAGATGAAGGAAGCAAAGGCCCGACTTGGGTTGTAGCGCCATAGGAGAGAGAGAGAGTGCCAAAATACGCACATTATAAAATAATTTTTAAATATAGAGGGTAAATCGCTATGGCAGAGCACCTTCAAGGTGTTATTTTTAACTAGACCACAATGTATATTTCACATTTTTCAATTCAGCGTTAAATTGTTTTTCCAACGATATTCTGGTTTTTAATTTTGGTCGAGGCGTTGCCGAGCTTATCTACAAAATTTTAAAAATTGTGATCGGCACAATGTTTAACAAATTAATTCGGTGCGGTGCGTGAGTATTACGTTTAATTGAGATTGCACATTTGGCAGTTATGCAGCCAAGTAATGTATGTACTAAAATGTCACAACCACCATATATTAATTTTACTATATATAGTGTTTTTTACATCAGTGCAAATTTAAATTATTTCAAAGAGCAGTTTTCAATTTTTTTCAAATGAAAAATTATATATTATTACATTTTTTAATTGTCACGTTAATTTTTACTTTTTCATTATAAACCGCTGAATATTTAAAAATATTTTTAAATTGTTTGCATTTTGGCACCATATTACAAAAGAAAAACTTCCAAATGATTTTATTCATGTCAATAACGCACTAATGAATAACCCTGTATAAAGAAAAAAAGGAGATAATAGAAAAGTTTTACAGCCATTCAGACAGAGTAGCAACAGCAAGACTAAAAATAGCCAAAACAAGGCTATCCGTAATCGAAGTATACGCAGCAATATCTTCGGCTATAGAAGAAGAGACAGGAAAGTACTACAAAGATTTAAAAGAGCTAATAGATAGAGAACCAATAATGTCAAATTATATTCTAGTAATGGACGTTACATCAGCAAAATAGGATAGAAAAAAAAGGTGAAGAGGTAACAGGTCCATATCAACGTGGATTTAGAAACGAACCAGGAAGGGCCCTAATTAATTTTGCTATAAAACATAAACTTTAAAATTATCAATACTGGTTTTAAAAGACACACCGGCTGAAGATGGACATGAAAAACGCCAAACGGAATGTATAAAACGTAATTGACTGTATTCTTAGCAACACCAAAGAAAAAATATAAAATACAGAATGGTACGATCTCTGATAACCATACAAATGGACAAAAAACTACAAATGTTTAAAAAAGCGAAGAAATAAATCGAGTTAAATACAGAGAAAATCTTCAAACAACTTCAGGACAGAAGACATACAAATAATATAAGAAAAAGTCAACGAAGGAACAAGCAGAACTGAAAAAGAGATCAGAAATATTAAATAGAATCAAATGCTGCGAAGTATACAAATTAAGTAAATCAGAAATAAGAAAGGACATTAGAAAAGGGTAAAAGCAAAAAACACAAACTATAATAGAAAAAACAGGGTTGATTAAACAAACGAAAAGAGAATAAACAACGGCTGAAACTGAATGTCTTACATAAAAATGGCAATAACAAGATAGAGGGAATAGAAGATGATGAAGTGATTAACAATGAATGGTGAATAATACAAGAACTAAAATTAGCCACAAACAAATTAAAGAAGGAAGGGGCCGCAGGAGGTGATGGCATAACTAATAAACAGATTAAAACTGCAACACTGGAAATGTCACAATTCATAAGAATATTATTTAACGAAATCCTAAGAAGAGAAGTGCTAGTATCCCGATGGAAAAAATCAATAAATAATAATGCTATTTAAGAAGGGAAAAAGGAACTCACACAGAATTACGGACCAATCAGCTTATCCCCAAGTACATGTAAACTGTTCCCGACCATACTCAAAAATAATATTAAAATTAAGTTAGATCATAACTATAAATTTACCGTTCGTTTCCAACTCACTCCGAGATAATTCTTCGTTGATTTTGGTTTGATGCCAGACATCGCATGTACATTCTGTAAGGTTTGATAGCGAAGTCACACTGGTAACATCGGGTTTAGCATCTTCATTCGTATCAGGTAAATCCATGTCGATATACACACGTTCTGCTGTAGTAAACAATTCAGAAATCCTAAAATGTAATTGTATAAATATGGGATTATATCTCACCTTTATAGTAGAAAAGAGTAATAGCAAAAAATATTATTAGTGTTACTCAAATACTTTTTTAACAACGCTTTGATATCTAGAACAATTCGGAAGTCTGTCAAAATATTCTTTCAGGTTAAGTAACTTAAAAAGTGATCATGTCATTTGAACTACTTTCCATCCTTATACAAGATGAATCAAAGAATAGTGTACCAACTATTGATGCTAGGGCGGTGTCAACTCGGTTAAAACAGTTCACAAATCAAAAGAAGCGAAATTAAAATTTTTTTACCTTAAATCTTATTTCAATTTGCTTAACATGTAATAATAAGAATAGAGTTGCCTTTCGTTGAAATATTCGTTATACATCAACATTTGTGTAATGTTTTGTTTTCGGCGTTCTGGGTCGGACGGAGTCTTTATTAAAGAGGCTTACTTTTCACTTAGGTATTTATTAGCATAAAACAAGAATCTTTTAACACAACAGATTACAGCAGAGTACAGTAACTTACTAGACTAACTACTATCGTAAATACCCCACTACGTGATGGGTTACGTTCAGGCGTGTACAGCACTGACCTAATGATACATCACACGCCCCTTCCAAAATAAAACAATTTATAAATCTAACCTTCAAGAGCGGTTCACAATACGGCCGCTACGGGTAGTATTACGATTGTAACTAGTCGCATTAGTCTTTGGAGAGTCCTTAATTTCTTCTTGTATGGTAACTTTTATTGTTTGGAAATTATTTTCTTGGGTGCAAATTCCTTCCTCTAGGCATTTATTTTCAACTCCTTCTGTTGGACTTACTAATGGTTTTGGCGAGTTCAACCTCAAAGGTCGTAATTGTGACCTATTTCGTCTGTAGACCTTATCATCAAGTTTAACACCGTAATCATTAGGTCCAGTTCTTTCGGTGATGACAGCTGCTTTCCAATTTCGTATGTTTCGTAGCACGAGAACTGGCTGGTCTGGCTTGAACGCAGGCTGCATGAATATTTGGGCATAAGGAAATGCTTTCCTACCGGGAGGGTTTTTTTTACCTTTCTTCCCATAAGTAGGTCACTTGGGTATATCAGTGAACTGTATACTAACATCACTGGAAAGGACACGCAATGCTAAGCATCTGAGGCACATTCATTTTTATGCAACCCGTAGTGCAGTAGTATGGCGCGCTCTTTCTGTCTCATAGACTTATACGTGGTAGCAGGCGTCTGGAATTAAAAAATTATTATTTTTATGAATATTTATTTAAATTAATTCAATTCAGAACTTTTTCTAAGTCAAGAACTTATGTGTCTACTATGTAGGTACATACATTTTAAGGAATATACCACCTTATAGATATAGGAAAATAAGATGGCAAAATAAAAAAATACTTTCTGTTTTTTATTTTATAGTTTTACATCATTCCGATTATTACTAACTTAGCACTAAATCCTAACGATTCTTAAACAGTACTAATTTGGTCTTTTTTTGTCTAACTGTTGATGCATTTCCATGCAATTTTAAATTTAATAATTTAGATTGGTGATTCTTTCTGCATTTTAGAAATATTTCAATAATTTTTCGTATAAGTTCGCTTTCATGTAAATCTTCAGCAAGAAACTCCTGTGCAGCAGGATGTGTTGGTAGAAACAAGTTCATGTTTGTTGAAAAATAATTAATTGCTGTATTTATTGAAAAAAACTGCATGTTTGTTTTACTGTTCAGTGTTCAATATACTAACTTTTTCATGTAAACAGCGAAATTGTCTTTGAGTAAAATTAACAATTGTCAAATGTCATTTTAGGACATTTAAACAAAGGAAAACGTAATAGGGTTGATTGGAGACGATGGTTTAAGTGGAAAAACTTTGGAAAACTCCTTACAACCACTTATTCTGGTGGAAATTAGTTTTTGAAAGTTTATAAATGGAAAATCTGGAACAAACCGTATACAAATTAGAAAAATCCTGTAGAACAGTGTCTTAAAACGATGAGCCAATGTGGGGAAAATCCCTTAAAGATTTTAACAAATCTTGTAATATGTTTATATCAACTTCAAAGTTGAGAAATTCTCCTTGTCCCCCCGATAAGGAAAATGTGCGTCCAAGACTGACAAAACAAATCTTGTTATATTGAAAGAAGCTCTTCTAAGCAGCGTTTAAGAGTAGTTGAAGCAAAGAAAACAAATTACGTGAAAATCAATATTTAAACCTCATTAAAAATATCGTTGTTGCAATTGGTCTTATTATTTATTGCTACCCTATCTGTGTAAATTTGTAGCGACTAATTAGGTAAGTGGAGAACTTGGGGTCCGGCTTACCCAATCTACATCTGAATTAATGTTAGCGTATTTTATTACAAGCTGGTGGCGCCCTTCCCAGGTGATTGACGAGGAGTTAATTACATTATTTATTCGACTTTAGTTGAGAACCGCCCATCTTCGATTGAGGTTCCGGGAGGCTGACATTAACCAACGCATTACTTATCTAATTTACAGGAATTTCCTTAGGAAATTGTTTTCAGGCGTCATACATTGTCACTTTGAAACGAAGTTTCCGCGGAGCAACTGTTTCAGCATTTGGTAATCAAATGTTAGGTCGCTTTAGTTCCCGAAAGAGGCGTCTGCAGTAGTGTTAGTAAGAGTTCCAAGTTGTTTTGCCCCACGCACTCATCGCGTTCTATCACACTCTGGAAGAGCCGCTTAGAGAAAGGGAATACGGTATAAATCCGGAGTCCCAGCACAAATTAATTAACTTGGAGTCCGAGACTTCAGCGAGGAACTGAGCCCGAAACTTGAAGTACTAGTCCACCAGAGTAGGAAGCAAGAACAAGTTAAATCGCCAAAATATTCTGTCCGTGAAAATTTCCAGTCCGTTGGAGAATTCCATAAAATCCGCATACCTGTACGGTGTAGCATTTATTCATTTTGTGGAACATTTCGCCGTTGGGGTTAACTTAAGCAGGTTATGCCAGTTAGTATCGATTAGGTAAACATACCAGTCAAATAAGAAATGGTAGGTTTTATAAGCTGGTCGGGCCAGGTTAATCATTGATTATCCGTAATTGCGAGTTCCAGAACTAATTTGAGAAAAGATCCTAGTTGGTCAGGCCAGATTGTACCTACATATTCTTAAAATTAGGCGTTAATATAATTCCAAGCATTCACCGTACGGTAATATTGCATTTAAAATATTATACGAAACACCTAATAGTATACTGTGTATCTAGGACGAGAAGCGTAACATTCCCGGACAACTGTGAATATTGCAACAACACAGGAGTCGTCTGGGAATGTTGCTTTTTGTCCAAGATACAAATACTACTTTCCCGCCGATCGATAAGAGTAATTAAAAAAATTAGGAAAACGTGTCTTTTAAATTTACCATACAATGAAATTCCATGGCCTAGTGTTTAAAAAATATCGAGTTGCCATGAATACGAGTAATTACAATTTGTGTTTCGATAAATTTGTATTGTAAAGTGAAGTGTCAAACTGGGCGTTTCTAAATGTGCTGTGGCTGATTTCTTCAAAATTGCAAACCAAAATATTAAAAAAAGACGAGTTTCGATGAATTTCCTATACCTGGGACTCTTCCGGAATTGCTGGAAGTTGTAAATAATCTAACAATGTCGCCCACTGTTCAAATAATCTTGCTCGTTTCTCAGTAAATAATGTTCCCTCATTGTACTAATTGTACTATTACTGTGAATACAACAAATAGTAATTAATTTGTTATAACATATGTACAGTAACGAAAATAATAAAGGATTTATGTGTTTACTGCGAATTAATCATAATCAATAATTACATTCGAAAAATATTCCCGGCCTGGGACTGGAATATTATTCCTGTACAGTTTTATTGTAAATTACCTAGCAACGGCTGATGTAATGGAATGTTTGACTTTGCTCAACAAAATCAACATCAACATTCCGAACCCAAGCTCGATTTCCCGGCGCATCTGGATCGCAGCAAACCGCTAATCACTTCCATTTATTGAGCCAATGAATGCAAGAAAACCCTAAACAACTTCACAGGCGAATTAAAACAAACCCGTAATTTCATCTTATAACTTTGTAAACACCAAAACGACTCCGATTAGTGGTTTCGTGGAAATTTTGTTTACCGCAATTAACTGCCAGGCGGCAACCATTTTGTTTGTTTACTTAAATCTACAACCGCCGCACGCCGCAGGTAGCAGAGAACACCGGCGCAGTGCCATCGAGGCGACCTACGACGCAATACCAGGGGGATACCTACCAGGATTTTGCAGACCTTATTACCTTGTCCAAATATTATTACTTTTATTTATCATATTACAAAATCAAATACATTTTAATTTATTGTAACATTTAAATATAATAAAACCAGTATAACTATTACAATCTCGCCGCATATTATGAACTTATGGCTTTGCGCCAAAACCGGCACCCGTCCGTTACAATTTGAAGGGTTTCTCGCCTGTATGAATGCACATATGCCTTTGCAAAGTCGTCTTGTCTGCACTTCCAAAGTCACATCTATTGTACTTGAACGGTTTTTCTCCTGTGCGAGTTCTCATATGCAATCGCAAGCTGCACTGTCATGATCACATATATTGCACTTAGGGTTTCTCTCCTGTATGAGTACGCATATGACTTCGCAAGTGACTCTTCTGTAAACTTTCAAAGTCACATATATTGCACTTGAACGGTTTTTCTCCTGTGTGAGTGCTCATATGTCTTTGCAAGTGATTCGTGTGTGCACTTTTGTAGTCACATATATTACACTTGAAGGATTTTTCTCATGTATGAGTGTTCATATGCCTTTTCAAGCTACTTCCCCATGCACTTTCATAGTCACATATATTGCACTTGAACGGCTTTTCTCCTGTATGAGTGCTCATATGCGTTTGCAAGTTACTTTTCCGTACACTTTCATAGTTACATATATTACATTTGAAGGTTTTTTCTCCTGTATGAGTGCTCATATGCTTTTGCAAGTTACTTTTCTGTGCACTTTCATAGTTACAGATATTACACTTAAAGGGTTTTTCTCCTGTATGAGAGTTCATATGCCGTTGCAAGCTACTTTCCCATGCACTTTCATAATTACATATATTACACTTGAAGGGTTTTACTCCTGTATGAGTGGTCATATGCCTTTTCAAGCTACTTCCCCATGCACTTTCATAGTCACATATATTGCACTTGAGCGGCTTTTCTCCTGTATGAGTGCTCATATGCTTTTGCAAGTTACTTTTCTGTGCACTTTCATAATTACATATATTACACTTGAAGGGTTTTTCTCCTGTATGAATACGCATATGACTTCGCAAGTGACTCTTCTGTGAACTTTCAAAGTTACATCTATTGCACTTGAACGGTTTTTCTCCTGTGTGAGTGCGCATATGATCATGCAAGTTATTCTTATGTGCACTTTCAAAGTAACATATATTGCACTTGAACGGTTTTTCTCCTGTGTGAGTGCTCATATGACCACGCAGGCTACTCTTATGAGCACTTTCAAAGTAACATATATTGCACTTGAACGGTTTTTCTCCTGTGTGAGTGCTCATATGACCATGCAGGCTATTCTTATGTGCACTTTCAAAGTAACATATATTGCACTTGAACGGTTTTTCTCCTGTGTGGGTTCTCATATGCAATCGCAAGCTACTCTTGCGTGCACTTTCATGATCGCATATATTGCACTTGAAGGGTTTCTCTCCTGAATGAGTACGCATATGATTTCGCAAGTGACTCTTCTGTGAACTTTCAAAGTCACATATATTGCACTTGAACGGTTTTTCTCCTGTGTGGGTTCTCATATGCAATCGCAAGCTATTGTTGCGTGCACTTTCGTAATCACATATATTGCACTTGAGCAGCTTTTCTCCTGTATGAGTGCTCATACGCTTTTGCAAGTTACTTTTCTGTGCACTTTCATAGTTACATATATTACACTTGAAGGGTTTTTCTCCTGTATGAGTGTTAATATGCTTATCAAAGTTATTCTTGTTTGCACTTTTATAGTCACATAAATTACACTTGAAGGGTTTCTCGCCTGTGTGTGTTCTCATATGTTGCTGCAAGGTAAACTTAGATGCTCTTCCATAGTCGCATACATTACATTTATGTAACTTTTCCTCAGTATGAGTTTTAACACTTCGTTGCCCGATGCACTTCAATGGAGGCTCTAGTATTACATGATCTTCATTGTTACTACAAATTTCAGTTTTTATATCTAGTTCGTCATGTAATGATTCCAGTTTAATCGACCAATCTTTATTATATTTAGCATCATGTTTTAAATCGGAAGCTTCTGAAGACAATTCCGATATCTGCATCTCTTCTTGTTTTACTGTAACATATGTGCATGTTTATATGTGGGTTATTAAATATAACATAAGTATTTAAACTAGTACAAAACCATTTTGAAAAGACGACCAAATTATCCCAATTTTAAATAGCAATAAAATTAAGAAATAATTAACATGTACCACATATCATTAAATTACTAATATTTGATCAATTTTAATGGAAGTTTTCATATTATTACAGTTGCTGCTAATTACGTGGGCAAGCATTGTAAAAATACCAAAAGTTTCTTATAATTGCTTTTTGAAGGAAAACCCTCTTTAATTAGTATTTATTCCTACTTGATTGTGCTATATCACTTAGAATTGATTTTAGGTGTCTAATGCAAATTTGCTGTACTGACTGACGACGCAAACAATCATGTTGTGCAAAGATTTAATCAATTTTATAACGAACTGGACGTGAAGACTCAAAAGATCAATTTAGAGAAGATATACTAGTAAAGCGAAAACAGAACTAAAAAGTGAGCTAAACACAAACAATAGCGGTATAGTAAAATTAATAGAAAATGTCCAACCAAATCAAACAAGAATAAACAAAAATTAGCCGAACAGGACATAAGGTTGAATAATTTCGAAAGAGAACAGCAGAAAAGAAACAGAGTAATGTATGGTCTTGATATGGAAACAGCAAACTACTTTGAACTGGAAAAAATGGTCATGAAGCCAGTAAATGAGAAATTGAAAGTAAAATATGAAGCACGAGACCTGGAAGTGATCCGCCCACTAATAGTAAGCATGATAAATATGAGACTTAAATATCAAATGTTTGAAAACAAAAAGATATTCAAGGGATCAAAAATAATAATGACTACCCGATGAATATCTTACATGTGAGAAAATACTTACTTTCATTAAGGTACTACCTCAGAGAACCAGGAAAGCACGCAATAATCAAATTCAGTTCACTGATCGTCGAAAGCAAAAAATGGAAGAAAATGATATACAACATGCAAAAGAAATACTAGAACAATCTAAAGAAAAGAAGAAAGCGAAAATGAGCCACCGATCCGAAGAAGAAGAAAACCAACCGCAGCTGAGATTAACAAAAACGAAAACAAAAACAAACCAGGAATGGTGCACTCCTTTGGGTCCTTAGGATTCTGGATATACAGAGTTGCAAATTAGTGCGTCGAAGTCCAATATTGGCATTATTAAAATGATTTGAAAATGTTTCTTTTATTTAAGTGATATAGCGCTAAAATGCATGGACCCTCACGGAAAAACAACGGATCCGCTAAATGTTTTTGAAAGGAAAATCTTAAAACGAATATTAGAACCAGTGAAGGACAACGGAGAATGACGGGTAAGGTACAATCATGAAATCTACCAATATTTAGAAGAACCCCCAGTTGAAACCTTCATAAAACTGCAAAGGCTGCAGTGGACGAGGCATGTCATAACTGGAGTTAGGCAAACGCATATTTGCATATCTTTTCCTATTGAGTATAACTTGTTAATTTATCGTATATACATGTTTTTTTGAATGTTTGGACTCATAAAAAGTAAATATTTTTTGCATATTTTGCATACATTATCACTTTACGGCATGTGGCATATGTTCGTGCATATTTTGTCTTTTAAGGAAATGAAAATGCATATCCAAGCAAAAAAAATTAAAAAGTAAAATATCAAACAAATGTTATGGAAATGAATGTTCTATAATTTCTTACGGGGAAATAACTTAATATTTCCTAAATATCTGACAACAGAAAGTTTAGGTGAACGCAGATTTAGCTTATAGGACAAAGACGGTATTAGTTGGGTAAGTACTTTGGTATTCAGTGGACATTTCTTGGAAAACAGTACGTATTTGGGAATTTTGCTGATTCTTAGAAGATATCGCTACTGAGTATTTAGTGCTTACCAAAGGGGTTGGTAAGTTTTCAGTTTCTTTTTGGCGTCATTCATTTCTTGACAGACCTGCAAGTATCAACCCGAGATTTGTGAAAATGCCTAAAATTGGTAGTTCAAAAATCGATATTAATTAAATTAAATTAAATTAAGAAGTGGTTGAAGCCGCACGCATTCTTTAAATATGATGGAAGTGTTGTTTTGTATCGTTTGCACAAAAGAGGGAGGTATGTATTCCGTTATTATAATTTAATAAAATACAGGGTGATTTATACTTTTTTTCCGATTGGCGTTTGTTTTGGAGATATCAAGGCATGAAGTTTTCTGAACTTTAATTTAATAATTAATAATTTTTGTCCATAAAATTAATATAGCAAGTCATGGAAATTGCTTTGAAACAAAAGACTTATTTACTAGTTGTTGACAATTGTCACATAATATTGCTCTTAATAGTCAGTGTAAAAAAGATACAAATTTTGTGAAGAATGCAGTTCGGCAATGAAGAATATGCCGACATTATTTTTATTTACGGGTTTTGTAACGGCAATGATTTAGAAAGTTGCCGGGAATATCAAAGAAAATTCCCGAATAGATGTCAGCCATCTCGCCGTGTATTTTCCGATGCATTTCAAACACTGCGACAATGTGAAATTGGTAATCGTCATACTGGTGGTGTAAATCTACGATACAACGCTGTAGGAGAAGAAAAAGTAATTGATGCAGTGCTTGTTGAACAAGGTATTAGTACCAGAAGAATTGCAACCCGTCTCAAAACATCGTTTGGAGGACTTTAAACAGAGAAATGTTGCATCCTTACCATTATCAGCGTGTTCATCATTTACAACAAGGAGATGATGTACAAAGATTAGTATTTTCGCGATGGCTTCTCGAACAGCACGGGCAAAATCCTAATGTAATTTTGTGGTCCGACGAAGCTACTTTCACGAGGGACGGTATCAATAACTGTCACAATGAGCATGTATGGTCAGTACAAAATCCGCACGCATTTAGAAGACATCGTTTTCAACACAGATTTTCGATTAACACGTGGTGTGGGATTTTCAAGGGTCGTCTACTGCCAATACAAATTCTGCCGCATTGTTTAATTGCTGCGACCTACTTGGAGTTCTTGGATAATTACTTGCACGAGTTATTAGCAGACGTTCCACTTGCATTGCGCAACGTCATGTGGTGTCGACACATGGTGCGCCACCGCATGCTGCAAGGGGTGTTGTAGAATGGCCAGACAACCATTTTAATGGAAGGTAGATGGGTAGGCCCGGTCCAGTTCAGTGACCTACTAGGTCGCCAGATCTAAATCCACTGGATTTTTATTTCTGGGGCCACGTAAAACAACTAGTATATGCAGAGGAAATTCACAATGAAGAGCAAATTGAAAATGAACAAGATTTTGCTGCAGTTTGTAATTCAGTGTTTTTACGTTGCCAGGCTTGCATCGCGGCTGACGGTGGACTTATCGAACATGAGTTATAAGTTAAGGTAATGGTTTTTCTTTCTGTATAACCATTACAGTGATTAAATAAAGTTTTCATATGGCCTACTATTAGGTTTTAGTGAAATTATATCTTTCAAAAGTTTGAACCTCGATATCTCCAAAACAAAGGCCGATCGGAAAAAACATTATTTCGCATTTTTTGCTTACAATCCAATCCCAAACACGAATATTCATTTTTCGCCTCCTGGTGTAAATCACCCTGTATTCTCTCTTTTTAAATATTGGCAATCCAAAACATCCCTTAATGTCAAATTAAAAGATAAAATTTCAATTTGTTATTTGATATTATCATCAGCCACTGGATTTAAGAATTAAATTAGAGATTTAATTAATGTAATATTGCAAAGAAATTGGCAAAGCTCCCCTCAATTAGTTGCCATATCCTCTAAACTCTAGTAAATTACCTATTGTACTGTTATTGTTTTTACAGATCAACGTTAATAAAGAAGTTTCAACTTGATCAGCACGTAGCTACTGGCCCACATAAAAAAAGAAAAAATAATGCAAACGAGCCACGACAACTATTGCTGAAATGTTTAAATAAAAACGAAAATCTTAGCAACTTTAATGATGATTTTGTGCAACATTCCATTAAAGAATTTGGACGTCCCAGAATTTAAACAATTCTTGGAAAAACATACAAAAGAAAAAGTAATTTCCCGGAGAACAGCTTCCAGAATGCACATTCCAAAATTATACGAAGACAATCTTCAAACAATTAGGAACGCTATTTCGAATAATTATATTTGGTTTAGTGTTGACGAAACTACCGATGCCGAAGGAAGATACACTTATTGCGAATTTTATTGTTGTGTCTTGAACGGAAATCCTTCTTCTAGCTTTTTAGTTGCTGTTAAAACAACTCGAAAAAACCTACCATTTGACAATTTCACGTTTCGTCAATAAAACCCTTTCATTATTATATTTCCGAAGTCAAATACCATCAGAAAGAATTTTATATATGGTGAAAGCTAGTCAAAAACTAAAATTTTTTTCCTAATATAATTTAAGTGACCTGTTTGGCTCGTGCAGTGAATAGAGTGGCCGAAACAATTAGAGGAGAGTTTCGTTTGGTGAACAAACTAATTAATAACGAGAAGAAGATATCCCTAAAATCACCAGTTCGCGTCGAAGTTTACAAAGACCGGCTTAAGGATGTTCCCTTACCTCCACAGGCGATCCTTACCAGATGGGGAATGTGGATTGAAGCCCCTCTATTTTATTGCAAACATTACAGTAATTTTAATATTGTTGTTAACTCTTTTGATTCAAGTTGTAATTAGCCTGTGGCAGATTGTCAAGGTATTTTGAAAATTTCTGAATTAGAAGCTCAATTGTCCTACTGAAATTCTTCACATTATTAATAAACTGGAAACACAAAACCTACTTCTCGTGGATTCTTTAGAATTATTCGAAAATTTTCATTCCATCATCAGTAAAAATAAATATAAAATACCTAAAAAAATTAGTAACAAAATTGACGATTTAATTCAGAAAAACAGCGGACTTTCAACTCTAAAATTGATAAAAAAATATTTTAAATGGACATTTTTTAAACAACGACCTCAACGACGAATGTTTCGGTGTAAAGAAATCACATTTGTTTAAATATTGCCCAGTAACATGGTGTGATGTCGAAAGAAGTTTTTCCAGCTATAAAAATATATTAGAAGATAAATGGCAGAATTTTCAAATTGACAATATTGAAAAACACATGGTTATTTATTGTAATACAACTAATAAAGAATAGATTGTAAATAAAATATTGTATGCATAATTTGTTTTTTATATTTCTCCTATAGGTTGTCCATTTTTCGTGTATCTAGTTTCAAATTTCAAGAACATTTTTTAGTGTGATGTAGGGTTTGCTCCGTTTTGCATATGCTTGTAATTAAAAATACTGAAGAACGATAATTGTATTATTTCTCTTTTAACAAAATACGACAGCATTTGATTCAAAACTTGCTTTACCTTATGAATTACAGTTTAAAATAAATGTCAGAATTTATCGTATTATGCCATACCATAGATTGAGAAAACCTTTCGTTAATCTATGGCCATACACAATTTTTAGGAATTTAATATAAACAAAATTTGTTTTTAGTGCATCACTGCATATCTCAATAGGTTACTGCATATTCGTGCATATATTGAAGGCTTTTTGTGGCATATATTAGTGCATATATGCACTATCTTTAAGGTATATCTACCCAACTCTAGTCATAAGGATGGAAGCCACAAGAAGCCCGAGAAGAGTTCTCAACGGAAATATGGATGGAAGGAGGCCGGTAGGCAGACCGTGGAAGCCATGGCAAGATGAGGTTGATGAGGACGCCAGAATCATTAAACACCCAAAATTGGAGAACATACGCACTAGATAAAAAAGGTGGAGGCAAAAGATGAAGGAGGCCAAGGCCCGACTTGGGCTGCGCACATTAAAAATAATTTTTAAGTATAGAGGGTAACTCGCTACGGCGGAGCACCTTCAAGGTATTATTTTTTAAATAGACCACAATGTATATTTTACATTTTTCAATTAAGCCTTAAATTGAATTTCCAACCATATCCTGGTTTTTAATTTTGGTCAAGGCATTGCCGAGCTTATCTAAAAAATGTGAAAATTTTGACCGGCACAATGTTTAACAAATTAATTCGGTGCATGAATATCACGTTTAACTGAGATTGCATATTTCGCAGTTATGCAGCCCAGTAATGCATGTACTAAAATGACACAACCACCAAATGTTAATTTTACTATATGGTGTTTTTTTACAACAGTGCAAATTTAAATTGTTTCAAAGAGCATTTTTCAATTTTTTTCAAATGAAAAATTATATATATTATTACATTTTTGAATTTTCACGTTAATTTTTACTTTTTCATTACGAACCGCTGAATATTTAAAAATATTTTTAAATTGTTTGCATTTTGGCACTATATTACTAAAAGAAAAACTTCCAAATGATTTTATTCATGTTAATAACGCACTAATGAACAATCCTGTATAAGGAAAAAAAAAGGAGATGATAGAAGAGTTTTATGGACATTCAAATAGAGCAGCAACAGCAAGACTAAAAATAGCCAAAACAAGACTATCCGTAATCGAAGTTTACGCAGCAATATCTTCGGCTATAGAGGAAGAGACAGGAAAGTACTACAAAGATTTAAAGGAGCTAATAGATAGAGAACCAATAATGTCAAATTATATTCTAGTAATGGAGGTTATATCAGCAAAATAGGATAGAAAAAAGAGGTGACGGGACCGTAACAGGTCCGTATCAACATGGATTTAGAAACGAACCAGGAAGGGCTCTAATTAATTTTGCTATAAAACATAAACTTTAAAATTATCAATACTGGTTTTAAAAGACATAGCGGAATGTATAAAACATAATTGACTGTATTCTTAGCAACAACAAAGAAAAAATATAAAATACAGAATAATACGATCTCTGATAACCATAAAAATGGACAAAAAACTACAAATGTTTAAAAAAAGCAAAGAAATAAATCCAGTTAAATACAAAGAAAATCTTCAGACAACTTCAAGACAGAAGACATACAAATAATGGAAGAAAAAAAAGAGTGCAAGAAATGTTCAACCACGTAGAAAGGCAAGAAAAAATGCACAAGGTCAGCAAGAAACTATCAAAAAACAAAAATTGTCAGACGCAACAAAAAAGTCAACCAAGGAACAAGCAGAGCTGAAAAAGAGATCAGGAATATTAAATAGAATAAAATGCTGCGAAGTAAACCAATTAACTAAACCAGAAATAAGGAAGGACATTGGAAAAGAGTAAAAGCAAAAAATACAAACTAGGTATAATAGAAAAAACAGGGTTGACTAAACAGACGAAAAGAGAATAAACAACGGCTGAAACTGAATATATTACATAAAAATGGCAATAAGACGATAGAGGATGACGAGGGGTTGACCACCCGCAATTTTCGTGTACACCGCATTTATTATTTACAACATTTACGTGACATTTACGACATTTACATGACATTTACGACATTTACAACATTTACAACATTTACAACATTTACATGACATTTACTCGACATTTACAACATTTACGTGACATTTACGACATTCACAACATTTACACGACATTTACTCGACATTTACGACATTTATTACATTTACTCGGCATTTGTCTACGTACCTACTTCAAGATCTACTCTCAAATTTTGAATTCACAGAATACGTTGTAGGTATGTATGTAGGTACAGAATATCACGGAAAGGTAATAGAAAAAGCGAAAATCAAAGTTGAAGTTTATTCAAAAATAATGATAGGTACAGACGAAATTACATCATTTAAATACATCATTCAAACTTTTTTTTAAATTTTTTACACATTTTTTTTATTGTGGCTTTATAATTCTCGGTTATCGTCATAGTACTATTGCCTGTAAGAAAAAAGTGTCAAATATGTCAGAAAAAATAATCTGCTAAATTAAGACGGGGTAGTATGGTTATTTGATAATAAAGGTAAATTTTAAATTTTGCGTCTGACCAGTTATTTCGAAAGTCGGGAAAGATGTTTGGTTCAGCAACATCACTTTAAGTTGTTCGTTTTCAATTATTAATTTCTGTAAGTCGTTAATTTGTTGGTAAAACTTGGTAATTAGTAATTGCTGCTCATCCCCATGATTTTCTCTTGATCGTCTAGCTCGTGACGCTCTTGAGTATTTTTCACAAGACCATTTTGTTCGAGATAAAAGAGGATTTTTAGAAACAGGACTACAGCTCCTCGTAACCGTAATCCCGTGCTCTACAAATCCGAATTACAATTTTTATCCTCGTCTTCATCAGAAGAAATTACTCTCCTAGAACCTCGCCTACAAATATTTAATTTATTGTGATTTTTTTCTAGGCCATCGCTATCCGTATCTAGGTGATCATTTTGTCTTTTCCTGCCAACTTCTCTAGCACTAATTTCAGCGAGTTCTGCTTGATCTTCTGTTCCAACTTGCGAGTCACCAGAAAGTAATTCTGTAAGAATTTCTAATGTGGTTTCTAATGCAACATCTTCAACAATTGATTGATTTTTTTGAAGATTACTTGACATGCGAGAACAAAACTGTAGAATACTACTTTGCTGAGTATTTGGCTGAGCAAGAGAACTTCTAGCAGATGCGGTAGCACAGTTCTCAAAGGATTTCTGAAGGCTGGTCTTTCGAAGGGTTTTTTTTTCGCCAAGAGTTTCGAGACCGGCAAAATGTTTCATAACATGAGCATAATAATTAGACATGATCCAGTAGTACTTTTCATTTCTTTGTAACTGCCTCACCTTAAAGCTAAAAACAATCTTCAAAATTTTAAATTATTTTGTGACATTAAAAATACTTGTTAAAATTTGAATATTGCAAAATGTCATTCCCCTCGAGGTCCCTAAATTTTTAGCATTTTTCGAGTTTTTTTTAGATATTTGTAGATTCCCCAGTCAGTTAAAAACTTAGATAATTACTGGAATTATTATGTTCGTTGAAGGGATAATTTAGAGCACGATAAGAGACAAGTGAAAGTACGAATACCTAAATGCAGTAAGTAATGCAAAAGAAATCAGTAAGTAATTAAAATAAAAATATGTACCTATATTGGAATTTCTATTGTAATCTAGAATTAAAGAAACAAATTACTTCCCTTGAATTTTCCCGAACACACAGGACATGGTACTATGAATTCTAATACTCCATTGTTTATATAACATTGGTAATCTACATTGGCCATAATGGTAATAAGGCCTTTTTTTTCATCCATGGCGATATTTTTGTTGTTCTTATACTATTTCATTATCAATTGGCTAATTAATTTATTTTGTTCCGTTAAATTTTGAGCTCGATTCTGGCTTGTTTCTTCAGACTCGCCCAATAGTTCAGATGCAGAATTAACTGTTGCACTTGCAGTCTCGAAAGAAGTTTTGCTTCGAGCTTTGGCTTGTACTCGCACTTGAGGAGTGTTAAAGTTTGTTTTCAGGCACTCTGCTATGGAGAACAGGGTACTACGATGACCTTTTAAAATTTAAAATTTTGTTGGGCAATTTTTAAATAAAGGCCCAAAGTAATCTTCATATGTACTTTTGTCGATTATATCAAGAAGATCCTCACGCACGAAAACTTCCATGCTTTCAATATCACCTTCTGAGATATTTTTTAAACTCAATCTGTTATTAATCCGTTGATTATTAAAATGTTCTTTAAAAACTTTTGTAAAATGACGTTGACCTCTCGTTGAATTTCTTCCAAAACTAAATCATCATTAGCGAGATTACTACGCATCACTGAACTATCATTAGCCATCACTACACTATTCACGATACAACTTCTCAAATAAAACTGAGAATATAAATTTCGCACCAGGCACCAGGCATTTCTTTGAATTTTGTTGTTTTAAAATGCTATAAGTAGAGTTAGATGGACATCGGTGGACATCGAAGAACAGAGTACTGGCTATCAAAAAATATTAACGATAAAAACGAAGATAAAAAGTAAAGATAACACCAAGACTCCAGGAAGACACCGCCAAAGGTATTGTCGCAATCTTTGCGCGGTGGTAACAACCCTGCCGATTGCGATAATTTTTTTTGTCTTCCAAGAAATTCATACAACTAAAAAAAGTTCTTTTATTTAAGAAAGTTTAAAAAGCAATACAAATTATGTACTAAAAAAAATGATTGTTTTACTTAATAAATCGCTAGGTTAGTTTCGAGATATTCGCGCTTGAAAAAATCGCGTGAGCTCCCTTTTTGGTTCAGACATTATTAGCGGGAAAAGAATATCTTGTAATTCGCATATTATTCTATTTAACGAGTGACAAGAGCGGCAATCCCTAAGAATACATTAGCACGATTTGAAAATTGGCAAATCCATAAAATTAAAATATGCTTATTCATTTTTAAGAGATTCATGGGACTTACTTAATATACTTTTTGCCTAAAATTATAAAGCCTAGAAATAATATTACTTATAATACTTGGCGTAGCCTTAAAATAATTCAAAGTATTTATCAGAAATTCAGCACATTTCCCTGACATTTATCGCATTTACTGGACAGTTACTACATTTACGTGTCATTTACAACATTTACTTGACATTTATAACATTTACGTAACATTTACAACATTTACGTGACATTTACGACATTTATAAAATTTACTCGATATTTACGTAACATTTACAACATTTACGTGACATTTACAACATTTACGCGCTTTTGTACACCACATTTACTGAGTGGTTAACCCCTCGGAGGATGATGAAGTGTTTAACATTGAATGGTGAATAATACAAGAACTAAAATTAGCCATAAACAAATTAAAGAAGGACGGGGCTCTAGGAGGTTATGGTATAACTAATAAACAGATTAAAACTGCAACACCAGAAATGCCCCAATTCATAAGAATATTGTTCAATGAAATCCTAAGAAGAGAAGTGCTAGTATCCCAATGGAAAAAGTCAATAAATAATGCTATTTAAGAAGGGAAAAAGGAATTCACACAGAATTACGGACCAATCAGCTTATCCCCAAGTACATGTAAACTGTTCCCGACCATACTCAAAAATAAGATTAAAATTAAGTTAGATCATAACCATAAATTTACTGTTTGTTTCCAACTCACTCCGAGATAATTCTTCGTTGACTTCGGTTTGATGCCAGACATCGTATGTAGATTTTGCAAGGTTTGATAGCGATGTCACACTTATAACATCGGGTTTAACATCTTCATTCATATCAGGTAAGCTATCCATGTCGATATACACACGTTCTGCTGTAGTAAAAAATTCAGAAATGCTAAAATGTAACTGTATAAATATGGGTATATATCTCACCTTTATATTAAAAAAGAATAATAGCAAAAAATATTATTAGTGTTACTCAAATACTTTTTTAACAACGCTTTGTTATCTACAATTCGGAGGTCTGTCAAAATATTCTTTCAGGTTAAGTAACTTAGAAGTGATAATGTCATTTGAACTACTTTCCATCCTTATACAAGATGAATCAAAGAATAGTGTATAATCTATTCAGGATTGATTTGCCTTCCAGCAGGCTGTTTTTTTTTAAGTTGCATTTCTTAAATATTATTTGATTGATTTCTAGCAATGTCAAAATGAAATTGCCCGGTTGCCAGCTCTAGGGTCCCCTACTTTTCTAAAATAATCTAGTAAGTTTAGAAATAATAAAACACATAATATACCTACTTAATTGTCAGAATGGTGAAAGTTATTAACAAATTGACTAAGCTGCAAATTGTGAAAGCTTTCAACCACTATAAAAGAGATAGGCCAGACTTCACACGATTTTCTATTGTAAATCGATTAATTGATATATTTGGGGTAAGCATGTATTATTTCTTAAATATGCAATTGCAAATTACTTATAATTTTAGGTGTCTGAGCGTTCTATAAGGGACATTTTATCACAAGAACAGGACGTTTTGAAATCATCCATTTGTAGTAAACGTGCTAAGACGGACGTTTTCTTAAATTACACGTTTAGAAAAGATTTGCAATGACAAATTTGGCAGTATCATCTGAAGAATGAACATTTTACTCTCGACAAACTCTTGGCTGACTCTCGCGAAAATTTGGAATACAATGGGGGCAGGACTACTGTAATATAGTGACAATAGTTATAATGCAGACGGCAACACTGTTTGGTTGACACAATGTCATTTTAATTCTGTATGTCAAACAAGCACGTTCCCGTTTATATTTTAGGTAAGCTTGTAATGATTTAACTAGGTACTGTAAATTTATGTACTGTTTATATTTTAGTTTTGAATAAATAATCTCAAGCAGCAATCGTTTAATTTCGGCTATAACCTGAAACATATCACTGGCGACGAGAATAAAAGAAAAAGTAAGGTTAGAAGAACCACCGAGGGCACAGGATAATTTTACCGAAACGTGAAACGGGAAGAAAAATTGCACTGTATTGGGTCTTATAATCCTAATTATAAGATAATAATGGCAGTAATTGGTTCTATGGAGAAATTCGACGTCAAGTCTGATAGTTGGACAATTTATCATGAACAGTTGGAGCAATTTTTTGACATCAACAAAATCAAAGACACCGAAACAGAAAAGTAGAGAGTGGCAGCGCTTTTAAAGTCTAGTTGGCAGCGACACGTATAAGATTTTGAGGGATTTGTGCACCCCAAAACTTCCTAAGGAGAAATCGTACGAGGAACTATGCAAGTTGCTGGAATCCCATTTCTCTCCAACAACATGCATTTTTAGAGAGAGGATGGAGTTCTATGATGCCAGACAAGAGGAGTCCGAAACGATAAACAAATGGTATGCTCGAATTCACAATTTGGCGACAAACTGCAAATTTGAAAACTTGAACACGACCTTGAAAGACAAGTTTGTTTGCGGTATGAAGAGAGGCAAAATCCGGGATCGACTTTGTGAAGAGAAGCCAGATTCACAAACACTGGAGAAATTAGTGGAAATTGCACTGGCCAAAGAAGCATCAATGCTATCTGATGGAAGTGGAGTCAACTGGATCCGAGGAGATAATACGAAGAACACCAACATCAAAGGTCAATTCAAAGGACACCATGCTAAGAAGGATGAAGTTAACAAGAAAGGAAAATGGACATGTAACAGGTGTGGAAACCAACATACGGGAAATCAAAAATGCAAGTACATAGATTATAAGTGTAACTCGTGTAAACGCATAGGTCATTTAGCAAAAATGTGCAAGAATAAACAAAGCCAAAACTATGTAACTGAGGATTTAGATACGCTAGAAATTGCCGAAATTCACAATATTTCTTTTGGGAATAGTAACCCCACAAACATTTCGGTTATTATAAATGGCATTAATTTGTCAATGCAGGTAGATAGTGGAGCAGCAGTTTCGATTATAACGGAACAATGTTATGTACAAAATTTTAAAGAGTGTGCATTAAAAAATTCAAATATAAATTTGAGAGATTATTCAGGTAATAAAATTGAAACGCTAGGAGTCATGAATGTCACTATAGGATATCAAAATGCGATAGCATCTAAATTTATGTTACACATAGTTAAGCAGCGAAATCAAAACTTGTTGGGTAGAGATTTTTTGCGCAGATTTGATTTCAAATTAGTGTCTGATGTATTTAAAATTAATGGCAGTTTGGAGGAAGTTCTCGATGAATTTAGAGATCTATTTGACGGTAAATTAGGATGTTTTAGAAACCGAGTTTTTAAAATAGTAGTTAAGGAAAACACAACCCCTTCCTTTTTCAAACCACGTCCTGTTCCAATCGCATATAAAGACAAAGTGGAAAAAGAACTCGAACGACTGGAAGAAGAAGGAGTAATAACACCAATCGAGGCGAGTGACTGGGGAACGCCTTTAGTACCAGTACTAAAACCAGACGGCACAGTCAGACTTTGCGGCGATTATAAGGTCACGGTGAACAAGGCCATTGTAAATGTTAAATATCCGCTTCCGAAAATAGAAGAAATATTTCTGCAGCTAAGAAACGGTGAAAGTTTCACAAAAATTGACCTCAGTAATGCATACAACCAACTTCAACTTGATGAAGAGTCTGCACTACTTCTCGCTTGGTCAACTCACAAGGGACTGTTTAAGGTAAATCGACTTCCTTTTGGAGTGACGCCTGCAAGCGCATTATTTCAGAAGACTTTAGAGCAAGCACTTCAGGGACTGGATGGAGTAGCGAACTTCGTAGATGATGTGATAGTGACAGGTGAAACAAGGCAGCAACATGAAAGAAATCTGAGAGCTTTATGCATCAGGTTAAGAGATGCAGGTTTCAAGGTTAAATTGCAAAAATGCCAATTCTTCCAACAAGAAATAAACTATCTGGGACACACGATCTCAAAAGAAGGACTGCGGAAGAACAACGATAAGGTGAAGGCCATAATTGAAGCACCGTACCCCACAAATGCGTCACAAATAAAAAGTTTTGCTGGATTAGTAAACTATTATGGTAAGTTCATCCCGAACGTGTCGGGTATAATGAAACCCATATATGCATTACTAAAGAAAAACACAAAATTCGTATGGAGTGAAGATTGCAGAAAAGCATTTACAAAAATTAAGGAACTGATTGCGTCAGATAATGTGCTGACACACTTTGATCCAAGTTTGGAAATAATTCTGTCTACAGACGCCTCACAAAGTGGAATAGCAGCAACTCTGTCGCACAGAATAAAGAATGGCGACATTAGACCGATTCTTTTTATATCAAGGACGATGACCAGTGCGGAGAAAAACTATTCAGTTTTAGACAAAGAAGGTTTGGCCGTATATTGGGCCGTAAAAAAATTACATCACTATTTGGCGGGTCAAGAATTCAATATACAGACGGACCACAAACCTTTGACAACATTATATGGTGAGAATTGTGCAATTCCACCCATGACATCGAGTCGCGTGCATAGATGGGCACTTTATTTATCAGGATTTAGATACAAAATTGTACACGTGAAAGGATCTGATAATCCGGTGGCAGACATGCTCAGTCGACATCCGATTCAAGCGAATGCAGAGAATCAAGAAGAGAGTGATGAAAGATTGAATTTGATTGTATCGGAAGGAATACCAATAGACAGCACGAGGATTGCTATTGAAACTAGAAGAGATCCATTACTCAGCAAAGTACTGCATTACGTAACCAAAGGTTGGCCTAAATCGATTATTGACGACAGAATAAAACCGTACTGGACGAGACAAAACGAAATTAGTTGTGAACAAGATTGCCTATTATGGGGTTATAGAGTCATCATACCAGACAAATTGAGAAATGAATTACTGGATGAATTGCATTCTAGTCATTTGGGAATCGTTAAAATTAAATCAATTGCAAGATCTTATTTCTGGTGGCCGAAATTAGACCAACAAATAGAAAATCTAGTAATATCATGTAAACCTTGTTTAAAAACGTTAGGTGAAGCACCGAAATCGTTACCAACACCATGGTTCCGCCCTACACAACCTAACGAGAGGGTACACATGGATTTTCTAGGACCCGTTGACAATTGTTATTATTTAATAATGCAGGACGCTTTCTCAAAGTGGCCGGAGATTTTTCAAATGAGATCCATGACGGCGGAGGCTACAATTGTTAAAGTGAGGGAATACTGCACCAGATGGGGGATACCAAAGCTAATTGTGTCAGACAATGGACCACAATTGATATCATCCGAATTTGAATCATTTTTAAGAAAAAATGGCATTCGACACAGAACAATTGCACCTTACCACCCCGCAACTAATGGACTAGCAGAAAATGCAGTCAAAAACTTCAAAAAAGGGTTACAAGCATCATTAATTGACCCTAGGAATAAAAAAACATCTACAGACATATTAATCAGTAGATATCTGTTAGCCTATAGAAACTCAAAACATTGTACGACAAATGAAAGTCCAGCATTCTTGATGATAGGACGCAATTTAAGAACCATATTTGATATACTGAGACCTGATACAGACGAGAAGATACAAAACACACAGGACAGGCAAGGAACTGAGAAGGGAAGAGAATATAAAAGATTTAAGGTAGGAGAAGAAGTATTAGCTCGTGATTACAGAAAAGTGAACACAAGGACATGGACAGAGGCAAGAATCGTTGAAATTTTGGGAGAGAAAACATACATATGTGAGACAGAAGATAAACTATGGTGGAAACGACACATAGAACAACTTAAGTCTATAGAAGAGAGACAGAGAAAAACACAGGAAACTGACAGAAGTGGCATGTCAGAAGTGTCCACAAGGATGACTCAAACGCAGAGAAAAGCGCCATGTAGAAAAACTGAGGGGACATTTAACACTAGGGAGTCAGCAAGATCACCCGAAAGAATTGTTGAAGAAGAATCAGAACCTCAGACATCTTCAGGTAGTGGGACAACCATAATGTCTACTCCCAAGCACATAATTCCTAATAACGAAAATCCAACATCCTTAAGTCCTACTAATAGCACAAGCAGCCGCCCAAAACGAGAAAAAAGACAACCTCTAAAACTCAGAGATTATGTATGATTTAATAATTTTATATAGAGAGTTCGTATCTTAAAAAGGGGGATATGTAATAAGTGACAATAGTTATAATGCAGACGGCAACACTGTTTGGTTGACACAATGTCATTTTAATTCTGTATGTCAAACAAGCACGTTCCCGTTTATATTTTAGGTAAGCTTGTAATGATTTAACTAGGTACTGTAAATTTATGTACTGTTTATATTTTAGTTTTGAATAAATAATCTCAAGCAGCAATCGTTTAATTTCGGCTATAACCTGAAACATATCATTTAGGACGTCTTTCATTGCATGTGATCAAATGCTTTCGTTAGATTTATGAAACAGATGAACTCGGGTGTGTTATATTCGATGGATTTTTCTACAATTTGTCTCATGATGAAAATGTCGTCTGTATTGGATTTGAAAGCCTTGGTGTTCGTCACTTATGGGGATAATAGTGATTATTTCTGTTGCTAGTATACTAGTTAGGAGTTTCATTAGAGCTTAGCAATGCTGTACCTCTATAGTGTTCTGGTTTTTTTATCTTCCTTTTTGAACACTGTGATAGCGATACTTTTCTTCCATTCGGAAAGGATCTAACTGTATTTTATAATTTTTTTGAATATTTTGGTGATTCCCTCTGTTACTGATTTTCCACCATATTTACATATTATTACATCTTAAATGTGAAACCCAGTTATCTGCAAAAGCGCCGTAAGTAGTATATTAAAAATTTGAAGAATTCATAAATGTACTATAATTGGTTTAATATTGCACTAACCATTAACTTTAGCCTATATTCTATATTAAATGGGAGCGAATTAATTGCAATTTGAACTTATTAAATAATATAGAGAGCGTTGAATTTAGAGATTTCTAAAACGTACCTAATATAGACTAGATAATTTTGTTCTTCCATTGGCGACCTCTCACCTTCGATAGTTAAACGGCAATACATTTTTTATCAAATGAGAATCCTCGCAAAGCTCCAGGTTTTGATTTAATAACCGGTAAAGTACTACAAGAATTTACAAATAAGGGTACAAAGCTATATAGCAATTCTTCAATGCAATACTGAGGATAGGACACTTTCCCAGTCAATGGAAAGTCGCACAAATAGTTACGTTGTTAAAACTTGGGAAGAATCCAAATGAAACGACGTCTTATCGTGCAATTAGTTTGCTTCCAGTTCTTTCGAAAGTTTTTGAAAAGATATTTTTGAAAAGAATGAAACCAATTCTAGATGATAACAAATTGATTCGTTTTTAGAAATCATAACACTAACAACACGAACAAGTACACCGACTAGTTAATGTGATCAATCTGGCATTTGAAGAACAAACTATTGCACGGCGGCATTTCTGGACATTAGCCAAACCTTTGATAAGGATTGGCACGAAGGACTTCTGTTCCAACTAAAACAAAACCTTCCATACGCCTTTGTCGTTGTCGTTACTTCCTACCTAACACATAGGTAGGTTTTTCCTAGTTAAACATCAAGACGAATGCACTGACCTGGTACCAGTCGGATCTGGAGTACCACAAGTCAGCATTTTGGACCTATCCTCGTGGGTATATCTCATATATACCGCAGACCTGCCGACGACTAACAAAACTATAACAGCCACGTACGCAGACGATATTGCAGTTCTAGCAGTACATGCCGATCCAATTCCTGCACCACAACACCTTCAAGAAAATTTAAATAAGTTATAAACCTGGTTAACTACATGAAAAATAAAGGTAAATGAATCTAAGTCGGTACATGTAACGTTTAGATTAAAAAGAGGCACCTGTCCTCCGGTTACACTAAATGGTAACCAGCTGATTCAAGCAGATGACACAAAGTATGTTGGAATGCACATGGATAAACGCTTGACATGGAGGAAGCACATATTTACAAAAAGAAAGCAACTCGGTATAAAACTCCGACAAATGTATTGGATGATCGTCAAAACATCACAGTTCATCAAGCAGCCTCTAACATCCACTGTTGGGTATAGGCCTCGCCTAGGCGTCTCCATTCATTTCTGTTCTGGGCCTTTTGTATCCAGTTCCCTGCTACTCTCCGTATGTTGTCCGTCCAACGGGTTGGTGGTCTTCCTCTACTTCTGGTTGAGTCTCTCGGCCTCTACTGCAGGATCTGTGTGGTCCATCTTTCGTCATTTCTTCTGGCCACGTTCACGTGTCCAGCCCAAGTCCATTTCAACTTTGTTATTTTTTCCGTAATGCCGCATACTCTTGTTTGTCTCCTTATGTCTTCATTTCTTATTTTATCTTTTAATATTATTCCCAAAAGCGCTCGCTCCATTGCTCTTTGCGTTGTTTTCACTAAAATTATGACGAACTTAGTACTAAGTGAAAAAATCAGCATACGAGACGAAATAGTTGAAGAAGCAGTAAGCTACGTGTATCTAGGCCACGAAATACGAATTTCAAGAGACAATCAAACTTGTGAGGTTAGCAGAAGAATTGGACTGGACTGGGCAGCCTGCAGCAGATTAAATTACATATTTAAGAGTTTAATCCCAATTTGTTTAAAACGAAAAGTATGGGATCAGTGTGTTCTACCTGTATTGACACCAAAAAATCAATAAAGAAAATGAAAACATCACAGTTATCACTAAGCATAAACAGCTATTGTACAAAACTATTTTAAAGCCTGTTTGGACATACGGGATTCAACTATGGGACACAGCCAGTAATTCAAATCTTGAAATCCTACAGCGTTTTCAGAACAAAGTTTTGAGAACATTAGTTAGTGCCCCTTGGTATGTTCCAAATCACGTAATTGCGAGAGACCTACAAATGCCAACTGTTAAAGAAGAAATGAAGAGATTTATTGAGAATTGTAGTGCTAAAACTGTAGTGCATCCAAATGTGTTAGCTAGAAATTTATTTCAAAATACCGGTGAAGTGCAACGTCTACAACGTTTCAAGCTAAATGATCTAATAGACAGATTCAATTAGTTATATGTATATAAAATTAAACATAGTTTAAGTTACTCTAAAGCCATTACATATTCTGTAAGATAAAGGAAAGTCTTCATTGGAAGCAATCCCTGTAAGTTATTGCAGTACAGTTAATGCTATTCCAGTTATATAAAATACTTATTGTCCAAAAATTGGACAGATTGTAAACAAAGAGGAGTAATAATAAAACAAAATGGGAACTAATTACCAGCATCAGCTGAATAAGGTCACAACTATTGAATAACTGTTTCTACAAATTTTTTATCCCCAAAGGATGAGACATTTAACAGTGTAGGAATATAGAGAAATACCGTACATCTCGTATAGGTATTATTTTAAATTGTGTGGCACAAAATTGTTGTAACTTTTCTTTGTCATGTTTCGATATTTTGAATAATATGATGATTACTATAAAGAATAAAGCAGTTGCACCAATAGGGTTGTATACCTTTTTCAAAAAGATTTTGGTCCTTCTGAAATTCGTCAGCAAAAGTGTAAACCCCTCAGTCCTCTGTATTTCTTCTTCTTCTCTCAACCTTCATTAGTCTATCTTTGGATATGGGTCTCCCCAAGGCTCTTTCACTTTGTCATTTCTTGTGCCTTGTTTATCCGGTTTGTACCTGCAACCTTTTTGATGATGTCATCTCTCCATCGCATCAACGGTCTTCCAACACTCCTTCTACCATCCCACGGTCTCCAATTTGTTACCCTTTTCGTCCATCTTGTTTCTGGCATCCTTGCCACACGACCAACCCATCTCCACTTATTTTCTGCTATGATCCTTGCTATATCTGTCATTTTTATCTTTTGTCTTATCCAGTTGTTTGTTTTTCTCTCTTTTATTGTAATATCCAGAATAATTCTTTCCATACGCCTTTGAGTTACTTGGAGCTGTTTAATGATGTTCTTAGTGAGTGCCCAGGATGTAATGAAGTTTGCTAAATATAGCCCATGACATTTTCTTTCTTCTCTTTATTTCCGCCGCTTCATTGTTTTCCGTCTTTGATACATTGTCCAAGGTATACATACTTAATTACATATTCCAATGCTTCATTGTTTATTCTCACTTGCCTTGTTGGCCCATGCTGGGATGGTAGTAGAATTTTTGTTTTTTCTATGTTCATTTTTAAACCTGCTTTTCTTGATAGTTGATTCAAGTCTTCCAACATAAATCTAGATCTGCTAGGTTATCAGCTATAAGTGCTATGTCGTCTGCATAGCGCAGGTTGTTCAGAAATTTACCTCCGATGTTAAGACCTTTCGTTTCCTAACTTACTTTTTTGAGTAGGTATGTCTTCCAGCGCGTCCGTGAACAATTTAGGAGAAACCACGTCTCCCTGTCTTACATCCCTGTTTATTTTTATTGCTTTAGTTGTTATTGCATCTAGTTTTATCGTCAATATTGCTTCTTTATAGATATTACTTATGGGTTCTATGTAGATATCTCGAGTCAAATTGACTTTTTCTAAAGCTTCGATCATCGCCTCCGTTTCCAGTGAGTCGAATGCTTTTTTGTAATCTATAAAGGCAATGAATATAGAATATAGAATTATTATATTCGGTTGTCTTATCGATGAGGCTGCGGATTGTTTGTAGGTGGTCTACCATACTATATGATTTTCTAAAAGCAGCCTGTTCCGGTGGTTGATAGAAGTCTAACTTGCTGCTCAGTGGTCAGTCTGTTGATAAGCACATTGGTCAGTAATTTATATAGATGGGTTAGTAAACTGATGGGCCTGTAGGTAATTCTTAAGATCTGTTTTGTTACCTTTCTTGTAGATTAATACCTACTACCGAAGCATTACTCCATTCATCGGGAATTCTTTTCTCAAAATACATTTATTTCTTAGTTGTCTGATGTATTCAATCAGTTTATCATTTCCTAGTTTAAATTAGTTCCTCTGTATTTACCTCCAATGAATTAAATAGAACCAGATTACCATAAAGGAATCTAATTATACTGCATTTTCTAGCAAAAAACAAGCCCGAAAAATGACTTTTAAGGTATGTCAGATATAAATTTAGAATTTTTTTGTTGTTCCGTTTAACTATATCCATTTTTGGTTAACTTCTATGATTGAAATGATATTAAATACTACCAGTGTGCGGTGCCACACTTGGAACCGTAATAGTTAACTACTTTTTTGCTTTCCTTGAGCTTTATTAAAATTAACAAACCTAAATTATAAATTATATACAGATTTACACCATTTATTAATTTATTAAAACATAAAACGTAGTATGTTATGAAAGAAAACACGTTTGATCTGGCAACATTGCAAAATATTTAAAGCATAATTTTAACAATAGCAGATTCCTGTAAAAGTCTGCTATATGCTGGTTCAGTTTATAACGATTCAAATACTTTTATAAGACAATGAAAAGAACTTGATTTTATTGATAGGAATGCTTCTATTTTTGTGCTACATTTCTTTATGTGGTCTAATGGACTACAGATGGTGCTGTTAGCGCGCAGTGGTCGTTAATACGACGCTTGCGCTTTAAATTAACTACGCCGTAGCTAAAGATAGCGTATTCTAACGGCAAAAGTTGATCAAAAGGAGTTTTGCTGCGTGCGGTTAATAACGTACGTTAATGTTTTTGCAGAAAAGGATTTCTTCTTGGTAGGTATTTTACAGGATTTTGCAACGAGCAGCCGTAATTGTTAAGCTTTTCGTTGTTTGGTTTATTATAAGAAGTGAAACGATAACAAAAGAGGATTATATGAGTAGGAACAAATGAGTGTTAGATAAGGCAGTCCCCATTTCGAGGGGCAATTGTTTCTTGTTTTTCCCTTGCTTTGCCACAAAAACGAGTCATTTTTTGCCGTAATTAAATTCAGTTTTTAAATTTGAATAGAAAACGGGGCAGGGTGACACGCACATTAAGGAAATGCGTAGTTGCGTAGTAAGGTTCCATTTTTGGTGGAGCTTCGAGCCGGAGTCAATTTTTACAAAATGGCCTTAGAGACAATAGCGCAACCCTCGTGCACTTGTTCCGTTCGAGCTAAATGTATAGAAATTCACACAATAGAAACGAATACATTGAAAAGAGTGGTTGTGGAGCACAAAACCCACTGAATTCGCGCGACCCAGCAACGGACGCCCCTCGAAAGTAGACTCGTCCGAGCCTCAATTAAACAGCCTACTACGCGTTCTAAAAAGGTTTCACATGATGCAAGCAAAGTTTATTTTCGACTTTTTGCGTTTATGGTTTATTTTTGAGTACTTTTTTGTGTCTAGTGGATGGGCAACGTTTTTCTAAGCGGTCTTGCTTGAGGAACCGTACAAACCGAACCGTTCCGAGAAGGAAAAGCAGGAAAACCCCCGTTTTATGATTTCCACATTGGAAAATTAATAATTATTCCAGTTTTTAACTAATTATTCTAAATAAGAATGTAATTGGTTCAATTTGATGTTATATTAGGTTCGTTTAGGGGTTGAGAAGGTTTGGGATTATGAATTCGTTTGTTTTTTGCGTTGGGGGGTTGGAGATCGATTGGTTTTTGTTTTAGGTGTTTGTTTGTTGAATGGGTGTATTTACGGAGATGGCTAGATGTTGTTTTGAGACTGGGACGAACCAGGAAAAACGTAAAAAATGCCTAAAAATGGGATAAAGTTTTGCAAGACGGTTAGTACAACTTTACGGGCGACCGAAAAGTCCAACTAAACAAGGATGAAGTATAAAGGAAAGCAACATTATTTTACACGAAACTGTCTGGCGGCGCTCAGACGCACGTTCGCGTCGTCTCCTTCTGGCGCACGGCTTTCCCGGGTGAGATCGTAACGAATGTCTGAGCGTATCGCATTTCTAGAGGCGGAGCGGCCTTTTGAAGCGACGGGGCCCAGTATGTTGTGTGAAGCGAAAATACGTAGGGAAGTGCGCTCGCACAGTGATTCAGTGAAAAATTAGTGCAACCAATGTGAAAAAATATTAAAAATCAGTGGCGAGAACGGGTGCAGTGTCGTTATGTGAAGTGGTGCAAGTGAAAGAAGCCAGTGCAGCCGTCATGAAGAGCAAACGTCTGTGGTGGAAAATGTGAAATAAGTGTATGTGTATGTGTGGCGCGACGAAAAACAAGATTTCTCAATGAGGTGTTCAGGGCAAAATGGTCAGAGAGACTAGACACCTTTGGGTTGGAAATTTGCCCGATAACATACGTGAAGATCGCATTCGAGAACATTTCAAACGGTAATTAAGCTCCAGTTTTTCTAGGTCTACTTCTTTTTTTCCAGCGGATTTCCACGTGCTAGTGTGTGTTTTTGAGTTTTATGTGAGTCCCCTTCCCTAGGTAGTTTTTTAGGATATCCGTAGTGGTGTGATCGTCGTTTGTTTGGGGTTCGTTCCGCCATGGACCACCGCAGCTAAAGTGAGTCCGTTCCTATTTTCCATTTTGCCGTATCGCCCGTTTGCACCTCTGTTTATTATTAAAGGATGTTTATTTTGCGTGGGTGTGCCCAACAGCGGGTCATAACGCGCTCGAAACGTTCGTAACAGACGCCGACAGTCGCACCGCCACGTTTCGCATTCTTTGCCTACGTTTTATATAAATACAGAAAATCTAAATTTAATTGGTGAATTTATTCGAATCGTCCCCTTGCGAACGTTTTTGCCTCTGCTAGTAGCTCGCTACGGTAACTGCAAACAGAAATATGCGTGACCCTCCTTTTCCAAGGGGTTGAATTGCGTTAATGCGTTCCTCATTGTACCTACCGTAAAATCTAAACGTTACTAGGTACCCACCAGGCAGGTTTTTTCATCTCGAGGGGCTGCTGGATGACCTGAACGGTCCCAGACCTGTCTCGTTTTATCTGTCCTGCAACGAGGATGCTGAATTCGAACCAGAACGGGCCCAGGTGAACCTAATTTCAGTGTGCATACTTACCCCAACTGTCCCTAAACAGACATTTATGTGTAGTTCTTGCTACTATAGGTGTAGGGAATTGTAAATATTTTTAAAAGTTGTCTTTATGCATGGGTAGATGTGGTATATTATTATCTCACAAAAATCATACACCCCTCAAAATTTGTAATTACCCAACCACCCCCACGTAATTAATATTAGAAATAATGTTAAGGGTTTAAGAAATAATTTGAGAGTAATTAGATTATTTATCACAAATACACTTTTAAGTATAATCGTACCACTACGGCTACTAATGTTACATTTATTATACTTACTTGGGATACGACCTTGCCCCCAAAGCTTGCATTGAGTAGCATAACATGCAAAATAACCCCAAACAAAATTTTAGTTTCCTAGGCTGCTTTCATACTCTGTTGGTCTAAAACCATACACAAATTGTGAATGTGCATAGCTAACGTGATAGCATTATACAATTACAAAAAAATTAAATTTTTGATTGTGAAATACTAATGTAAAAATTATTTTTAAAAACCCAAATTGTTTTTGTAATTGAAAAGTTCAAACAGAACTAATTCCGACCTGGGTAAGCAAAATTTCAGTATGCGCGTTTACCGCGAATTGTCCATCTAAATATTATGAATAGATGTTGCACATCTAGGTTATTAATTGGAAATATTTTAAACTTTATCAGTTTGAGTACTGAGAAATGTACTTTAGAATCAGTTAAATGGTATAATTACCCCATATAACTGTGGTACATACTGTAAGAAGCACAAAAAATCCAAAATAGTTAATGTAAAAATTTTCCGCCATACGTATTAGGTAAATAATCTATAATAATTTCAGAGTTTCTAAAATGTACAGAATTGCCCCAAAAATGGCAAAAAATTTAAATTGTAGCGTACACTAGGTATAACATATTATCATTAAACTGGAAAACTATCCAAATATTAAAGAAGTCTTTGTATTTTACAAATTTTTCAAAACACGTCAACCGCATTTCTCTTAATTTCAAATATCGTATTCTAAAATTACGTAAAAATTATTACTTAATTTCTCCTTAATTCCTTAATATTCTCCAAAGATTTACATCCTAGTTTTGTATAAGTGACTACAATTTTAGTGTGCGGGATTACCTCAATAGGCTGTAAATTCTGAAACGTCGAAAATTTCATTTCAGTTTTTATCTGTTGGGCCTAAAAAATATTGAATAAACGGCTGATGTACGTAATTACCCCACAAAAGCCACGAAAATTGTTATGACAACGGGTTTGCTCTATTTTTTTTTAGCAAATTTCAAGAAATGTTATGAGGATTAGTTTTTAAATACTTTTAGTATGCTTGGAAAGACAAAACTAGAGTCACTTTTGGGGCGAGATAATTTTCAATGTATTATAAACGAACCACTTCGTCCAATAACGTTTAAGAAATTATTAAATTTTATTAGCGGAAAAAATATAAACATTTACGAAAACATGGTGTTTATGAATTCTTTTAAACAATAAAAATAAAATAATGTTCAATATATTAAAAATTTTTCATCTTTAACTAATAACTAACCGATTTGCTACAGAGTCACAATACGTAAGCACAATTTTAGTGTGCATTGTTACCCCAACAGGATGAAATTGTAAAAAATTGAACATTTTAAATTAGATTGTATTGTTTGACTGAATTGTAGATAATTAAAGGTGCGTTTTTGCTTATCTCTTGGTGCAAAAACGTTCAAGCAATATACGTGACCACCTCACAACCAGACTTTTGAAATAATGGTCATAATTATGAATTCATTGTTGTAAAAAATAATAGAAGAATAATTTTGAATATTCCTAACTTCTTTCATTTAACTTTATTAGCCATGCTCAAATAACAAGAATTGGTGCTAAATAAAAATCATTATAGTATGCGTTATTACCCCAACTACCCAAAATAGAGCAAATCTGGTAAGAAAATAAATTCAGAACAAATTCCCGCTATTTTAATATACTATAGTGTTTATCTGCGAACCTAAAAACACATTGAAAAATTTCTATGCACAAAATTATCCTCAAAAATTCGAAAACTGAAAAAAAAAAACAATGGTACATTTCCATGCAATAGTAAAAAATAGTTTTAAGTTCTATTTTCTGTCATGTTTAAAACAGTTGTATCAAAATTAAGTTCACCTCCAGCAAATTTCTTACAAATATCGATTTATATTACATTAGTTAAAAACATGTAAAGAA
>JABXWE010040224.1:0-21014 GCA_014611495.1 Limonius californicus
TACGTACATACGTACGTACATACGTACCCACCCACAGACAGACATTTTTTAAAAACCACTTTTTTGGGTTCCTAGAGACCCAAAACGGATATTTCCGTTAAAATCTCGATTTCGAAAATTTTCATGAATTCAATACTTACCCTATACCTATAAGGTATGGGAAAGTAAAAAGCATTCCATGTATTAGAATTGAGTTATTATTAATATTAATTTAAACTAAATATATCGTCTAAGCTAAGTCAACTATTAATTAGACATATATTAAAACTTCATAATATAACAATTATAAGTACGATCCATCTTCCGCTCATCATACAACTACTTCAAAAAAGTCAGAGGTAAACTAAAAATCGAAGTTCTTATCCGTCCACAATGTTACAGTCAGGGATGAAAGTAAGCCAGGAATCTCTGGAACGCCGTTCTGGTAAAAGATGTGAAAGCGAAGCTCAGTGAAGATTTAAAATCAGTATACAGCAAAGAAAAATAATAGTTTATTTTTCGTAAACAATCCACAGCAACAAAAATCAATCCAAAGTGAACCCAAAATAAATTCTCACTAAAATCTGTGCTGCTTATATACCCGTCCGACGATAGATAGCGGACGGCACAGATAGAAGCACGGCCAACACTCGTCCGTTGCACTTTTTAAGCGTCCAATTGGTTGCGCTCCGATAAGATATTTTTGCTACTGTCACCCCTGATTGGCGGTTGGGTTGGCTAGTCGTACGTCCTTACGTAGCTTAGTGGAGCCTATGGACACCTATACTGCAGCCTACCTAGATCTGACAAACAAGTAAAGTGCATTGACGTGCAACACAAAGCCTCTCATGACACAAGACAACTTCACCTCCTCGTTGTACCTGCTGCGTCTCTACTTACGGTAGAGTCGAACAGAACAGTGTCACCAAACTGATACTTCACTAGTGAAGAGGATGTATGAGGAAATCCGCATTAAGCGTGGATGCCAAATAGAGACATCGCATGTGGACGACCTGCGAAGCCACAACGATACGTGGTGAGGAGGGCGGCAGCTTAGGTCCTTACTTAAAGTTTGTTGTATCATGGGTCCTTACCTACCCTGGTGGAGACCCGATCCAACAAGTCCATGGATGATACCTGATTCTTCAGTCACTGTGGCCTGCAAAAGTCCGACGAAGAAGCGCAATACATAATATCTTAGGTAACTGGACAACTCCAGATCCTATGGTGTTCACTGAAAACAATTGAAATCTCAGGCGTTAAAGGAGAGAAGAGGAATTAATAAACGAGGTTTAAATAGACAGGAGAAACCCGGAAGGCGGCTGATGACGAAAAGAGAGATAGTGAATGAAAGTAGTAGACAGAAAAAAAAAACCGGAGGGCGGCAGGCGCAAGGTAGAACGCAGCAATGAGCGTTAACCAGGAGAATAAGCCGGAGGGCGGCAGCTTACGAGTGAAAGGTAAAAGCGACACTGATAAGACAGAAGAACAAGCCGAAGGTTGGCAGGCGAAAGGTAGAAGTAAAGTGATTGACAGAAGAAGGATGAACCGGAAGGCGGCAGGAGTATAAAGAGAGGAAGGAGGAAAGAGAAAAGAAGGAGGAAAGAGAGAGGAAGAAGAGAAGAGTGAGGAAGGAGAGAGAGAAAAAGGAGGAGCCAGGAGAGAAGATGTAGTAGAGTGAGAAAGCTTACTTGCATGTGCAATCCGGAAGTATATACGTGATATAAGTACGAAACGCGATAACCATGCGTTTCTCTAGGTACTTCGGGCTCGGGAACAAGCTCCTCGCTCGGGTAACAGGGCGGGTCCCGAGATAGCGGTTGGACTAGGGGTGGCAGTGGTACCAGGAGGTTGGTTTCGGAACACATTGAATTCCGCGACTAAGCGGGTAGCCTAGCCCAATAACATAGGAAATCAGAACTCGACTGGCGTCCCAACTCAAGGACGCAGCAAACCAGTGCAATTGTCAATCCACACAGTTTGACAGCTACGCTGTTGGGGGCATCGTTTTCAATGACCCCTTGAAGTTTAGTGGCGACATGAGCCAGAAAGGAGGGAATATACTTAATTGCTAGGAGCTTCCCCAGTTCTAATTCGAATGGATGTCACCCCTGATTACAGTGTCCGTTACCAGAATCTGGGGACCCAATAGAGCAGCTATGTAAAATAAAATTTGATTGTGTAAACAAAAAAACAAACTTAAGAATTTAATACTCCTAGGAACCCAAAATGGTGTTTTCGCAAAACAATCTGTCCGTGGGTGTATACATGTGGTCGCTCATATTTCGAAAATAAATACTATAAAGCAGTCTATGGCAAAACATATTTATGAAAGAGATCAGAAACCGGAATCTGAAGTTAGATATAGTTTCTTCAGTAGCATTTTAAGAAACTTAATTTGTAATATTGAAACATCGATGGCCTCGATATGGGTTTCTTGATTTGTCCGAAAGCTCTGGTTTCAGATATAACTGCGCTGAAATACCTGTTTATTGCCCATTAACTCAAAAACTGCTAACCCAAATTACTTTTAGTTTTGAGTTATTTAATAGTTTAAGCGTTTTTCACTATAACTTTAGCCATCAGTTTCTCACAAATGGGTCCACTGGTTTTAATGAAATTCAGACTAACAGAAAAGTTTTAAAAAAATCTACACAGCGAATGAAAGATTTTATTTAATTATTTTAATTAAAGTCTCATAGTATTAGCTTGAAACCGTTAATAATGTTATCGAACAGTTGCTTCACACAAGCTGTATAAACTCGTCGCTGCGTGTCTATCACGACACCTTATAGTGTGTACTGTAAAGCGAAGAAGTAAGGGAATCAACACTTATATGGGTAGTTGCCAGAATACTGCATATCTGTAATAAATATCTAGTGCTGCAACCCATCATACAGCATTTCTCAATCCGACCTTGGCCGTAACTCTACGCCTGAATCTTTTTTTTTTGGTATTTCCTTCGTTCGAATTTGATATTAAGCTGTAATTCCTTCAAGCTTCTACCTTAGCGCTCAAGAGAATTACGTGGATATCAGGAGGGATTGCCGGTGCCTAGTTTGAAACGCAAACGCTGTTAACGCATACGGGTATCAAGACAATTTCAGAATTTAAATTGTTTCTCCTTATTTTATAAAATTTAATTATAGCAATGTCTACAAGAATTTTAACAATTTCACTTATTTCCACGTAAACCATTCATTTGCTTCTTGAGTTGCTCTATCTGTTGCGAGACGTAGCAATCTTTTCTCAGGTTCCTATGTTACGAGTTGAAAATATCCAGTACCTATAGAGAACGTACATGGCATGTTTAACCACTCCTACTCCAGAAAATGTTAGCCAGAATACCCAGTTTGCTATTGGATACAAGGGATTACATCCGTGAAAATCCGTTGACCGGCGCTAGGAAATGAACCACAGACCTCTTGCATTGAAGTCTAACGCGTTCATCTCAACAATAATAAAATTTACAAAGACTATCTGTTTAAAAGTTTGAAAGTTCAAGCAAAGTGCTTTGCTTATTTTTGATTAAGAAATTATAAACGAAGTTTGGAGGAAACTTAGAAAATTGTTTCTAAAATATATAAAAGATTTCATAGTTCTCGGTAACTTCTTAACAAACCGTAGTGAGATACCAGATTAGAATTCTAATGCTTTCAAAGCATTAATTGAGTTTTATGGTTTCATTTTATCTCTTATTTTTAATGGTGCAATTGCCATTATTTTCAAATTATTGTTTTATTAGGATTTCTTAAGTACATAGTTATCATTTAAGAATTCAATTATTGTTTCTTTTTTAGTATCTCGCACACTTCACTTCTATGTATTGCATTTGTTCGTAAACATTTTATAATTCACGTTATACCTAATTCTTTCTAACTTTCTAATATCACTTCCGAAATTTATAACTTCTAAACATTAAAACTGTTTGATTATTTATTTTTATATCTATTTTACCCAAAAACCTATTCAAATTTCAATATACGATTAATATTCATTAGGTCGAGGTTAAGCAATTCTCGGGACAACGTGTTGAAATCAGAAATGTAAAATAGCATTTTCTAGAAGATCGATAAGATTCCTGAAAACCTTCGCGTTCTTACAAATGGACAAGCAATTAATTTTAGATTCCTAAAGGCTTCTCCATTCTGATATAAAAATAAAATCTGAAGATTTATATTAATGACCTTTAAATATGTGTGGGACTTCCAAAACCACCGACATCCTCATAAATTATAACAATTCATTTGTTAATAATTGTAAATTTGCAAACTAATAAAACCTGCCCACATTTTAAAATATTTTAATGTATAATGTATGGTTTCTCACCATAATATTTATACAGCATATTCCAGGAAAGGTGCGCAGACCATAAACTATCAAAATTTTTTGACACAATACTAAAATCATAAAAAGTGTATAAAAAAATCATTTATAAGATAAAATTAAATTTTCCTTATTTAACACTTAATATCAAGTTGCTTTGAGGGACATGTTGTTTTTGCTGTCTTATAAAATTTATGATGAAAATATTGTTTTGAACTTTATTTTTATTGCGTAATTTAGTATACAATTTTATGAAGTTATACAGGGTGTCCCACGACGTGAGGTTACTACTTCGTATATGTAATCTTTACACAAACTACAGTCAAGTTATGCCCTAAAGTAAACCGTTCTCAAAATACAGAGTGTTAAATTATTATTTATTAAAGAATTCCAATTTCAGAAAAAAATATTTATTTTTATTTTCGTTTAAATTCACGCCAAGATTGTTCAAAATTGTCACCGTTGCTCTAGAGACACGTTCTGGCTCCTTTTAAGAGAGATCTGGTTGCCCTACGTAACATATCATAGTTATTCCGAATTAATTTTGTTACCTCAAAAATGCGTCGTCTAAGATCTTCAACAGTCTCTGGTAGTGTTTGGTATACCATATCTTTTATATGGCCCCACAAATAATAACCTAAACAAGTTAAGCTGGGAGCTCTTGGGGGCCAGAGATGCAAAATTCCATACGACTAGCGAAATCTGTAGGTAAGAGGGCTGAACAGGCTGGCTATGAAATGAATATAATCCATGACGTTTTAATGTTGCCCAAACGTTGAACAATCTTAATAGTGAATTGAATACTGAAATAAAAATAAATATTGGATTTTCCGAAGTTGTAGTTATTTATTAAATAATTTAACACTCTGTATTTTGAAAACGGTTTACTTTAGGGCATAACTTTATTATAATTTTTAACTATATTTGGTCTAAAGATCACGTATACGAAGTAGTCACCTCACGTCGTGGGACACGCTGTATAAAAATCACAGGGACTAATAAATGTAAGCTTAAATAGTAAATCATAATATAATTCGCCAAAATTTAACATTTTTAGAGTTCAAAAACTTAGAAGCCAAGGGCATCCATAATTGCACATATTATTTCCAACCGATTAACTGAGTGAGTTTATTAGAAATGTGGGCTCTAAATGGGCTCTAGGCCAAAAATGATCGTGTTTGCATTGGATTTCTGTTGAAATGGCATGCGATCCAGTTTTACAAATGCTATTTTAATTATAATCTGTGATATAAGCGTCACAATATGCTTAGTCGTATATCAAAAACGTCACAAATGACAATCCAATTACAGCAGGTGGACACCATAAAATTGCCATGTAATAGTTTATAGCGGCATAAATTATATTTTATCTTTATGAATATACGAAAATACATAGCAACCAATGTCACAGCACGTTACAGGCTGTTAAATCATGCTTAGTTTATCAGGAAAGCTTTTTATTACACTGCAATATACCTTTAGTACCAAATAAATGAAATAAATGTATGCTGCATTTGCATTAGTGTAACTCAAATGGCTGTATTTTATAAGCAGATAACTTGTAATAAACGCTAACTTAATTAGTGGAATTAAATTAGTAATATATTACCCAAGGTATTTTATTTTTAGTAAAGCAGTAGTAAAAACAAATCGAGTATATTATTCTTAAAACAGGTTTTGTTTATATTGCCACAATTATCTTTGTATTTTATTAACCATAATTTTATTTGGTGTTCCACCTTTTTAATTTAAGTGTTGTATGGACTAATAAACATAGTACATAGTTGTGCCCACCAACTGCAGGCCTTATTCAATATAAAGAGAAAATTGCATGTGTCACGATTTAAGAATTAAAAAGTAAAAATAAACATTTACTACGAAAACACCTGGATTTTCTATTTTAATTATTTTTCCAGTTAACTCAATAAACATCTAAATCTCAAAGTAGAAAAGAAGAATATCCATGTAAATAAAGCAAAAATGGAGTTATAGGCTTCTGTAAGCTAATAATACTTAGATAGAAATATGTGAAAGCATTAGATTATTGCAAAAATATAAGAGGTCGAACAATATTCATACTTTAAAACAACTTTGGAACCATATTCTATCACAACAGAATATACAGGCTGTTAATGAATACATGTTACAAATGTATAGAGCATGTAGGGGATTCAAAATAGATCAACTTTTAATAAGAAACTCACCAATTTGTAGCTAAGACGGGACTTGGAAGTAAATGCTCATAATAGTCAAACACTGCAAGAAATGCTTAAAATAATTTTATTTATTTATCAAACACTAGGTATAATAACTGCTGAAAATGACGACCACCAACTTCGTTGCAAGGATTGCACCTAAGAAGCATATTATGGTATACTCCTTCAATATTGGCATTTATTGTTTCAAGGACATCTACAGCTCAAAACGGAAGGGGGCGCAGCTTCCTGAATCCAACTTCTTTCCTGGGGAATGGGGGATGGGGGGGGCATGCAATAATACACAATTACGAAAGAAAACATTATTAACAAAACTAATAGAACAGCAGTTTGCGAGGATTAGTTGCAAATTTTCTAACTACAGCTTCGACTAATTGTTGATCGATGTCTAAAAGCTAACCTTGAAAGTCAGCTTCTGGTTAACCATAAAAGATGCCCAAAACTTGAAAGTAATTGTTTAGTTAACCGTATAAGATGTCTAAAACCTAACCTTGAAAGTCATCTTTTGGTTATCCGTAAAAGATGTCCGAAGGCTAACCTTGAAAGTCCGCTATTGGTTAATTGTTTCGTTAACCATAAAAGATGTCCAAAAGCTAACCTTGAAACTCATCGTTTAGTTAACCATAAAAGATGTAGAAAACCTAACCTTGAAAGTCATCTTTTGGACAGCTTGTTTAATATTGATTATTAAGTGCAAAAATGCATAAATTAAATTTTGTTGTTAAACCCACAATACCAAATAACCGGAATGGAATTGCTAATCTTTTACTTATCCTCTTCATAATGCTTAAAATAAATCCTGTTCTACTGGAAAGGCAGACAACGTAAGTATATATCACTAATCTATAAGGATTCTAAAAGATTCTTCCAAATTGTTTTTTCTTTTGTGGGTTTATTTGAAGAAATGCCACAAGAATTTAGAGGTCACCTTCTTCTTAAGTAATTGTTAGTTACTCATTTCTGTAAGTAGCTGAAAAATGGGAAATAAACAATAATAACATTACATTTAGATTCAAGTTGTAAATATTGTTAAACCCAATATACTTAGTTATCACAACAGTATATGCAACTATTATCAACTTACTATGGTTATTTTGCAGCAGGAATTTACCAATATCTTTTTATTAACTTTTAAAATCTGTACAGAGCATGTAACCAAACACTAACCACTACAGGTCGTTAACTATTTAGAATAAGTATTTCTCAACTTTAAGTTGAACTTAACGGATACTGTAGCTTTGGTAACCACTGCGGATGCACAAAGGACGCCTTTAAGTTATCCCAGGTAGGTCATCTTTCCAGTTTAAGAAATGATGACGTTGTGGACAGTCAAGGTTGACTTTGGTTATGTGAGCAAAAAGTTTTTTCTTTGACTTTTTCTTGTCGCTTATATGACCGAAGATATAGCCTGACTAATGAAATATCAACCGCTCTGTATACCTGTGAGAATGAAGTTAATTAAAAAGCAATGAATAATATTTTATGTATATTACCTTATATAGATATTACTAATTTACTGTTGACTATGAGCATGATTGACGTTGTACCTTTAGAGTATACTTAATTCGACCTTCTCCACTGGAATCCCGGAAACCGTAAAACATACGAACTCAATAACTTTGCGTCGTTACGCATAATCTAATATAAAGCAATAATAATAAAATCAATTTAATTAATGATTATTTGTTTTTGACATATTGACGATAAACATACTTTCGCCTTGATGATGTAAGTTTTCTAAAATGTACCACTTATTAAATTGTATGAATTATATGAATGCGGAGCATTTGAAAAACTTCTTTAAACCTACGGAAATAAAATACATGAAGAAGATGGAAGAAATGTGTTAGAAACAATTTGTTCCTATTGGATAAACAGCAGTAAAGATAATAATAATAAATCATACCTGTAGTTTTGAAGAAGTGTTGCTCTCTTGGTTGTCATATCCCGTTAATTCATAAATAATAAATTACGTAATAAATCATACCCACTGCACATACCGAAACTATAGATTAATGTGTAAGAAACAAAATTCACCATGAAATGGATACAGAATTAGATTTGTCTTATACAAGAATGAGGAAAATATGAATCAATGATAATTACAAGACTAAAAAAGCACAAGCATTGGAAAAAGCTAGGATAATACAAACATATGCATTTCATTAAAAAAACAGTGTTGAAAATCGTCACTTTGAAATTTAACGGTAAATCAAAGCTGTGGTTGTATAGCACGTTTTGATATACATATACTAAAATGATGTATAATATCCTAAGAATAACCTCATTACGAAAGGGCTGTATGTAAAAATGCAATATCTATTAAGGTTAATCGCATGTGTGCATGCGTTTCTATATCTAAAGTGGTTATTTTTATAATAAATTGAAGCATAACTATTAAACATGTATAGTGCTTTAATATATGTCATTTCTGAAATACCCTAACTCCCTATAGCGACCTCCTTATTAACATCTCACATTGTAGTTTTACTGTCGAGTAAACCTAAGATAGGGATAACTACGCCGTAAATTTGAAACTAAAAGCTTTTACAGTAAATGAAGATAAACTGAAATTGATTAACCCACATACGTTTGGGGCTGTACGAGGATCACGCGTAATGTAATAGCACATGCAAGTAGTTGCGTGCAGTAGCGCCTAACATTCTTGGCAGCCTTTGATGTTTTAATTCACGGACAGTCGGAGACAACGAGAGCGCTTACACTACAAAAACACGCATTTATTATTTGATATGTGCACGCGTAAGAAGCATGGAATGCGTGGATATATGGTAACTGGTCGCTCCTTTGTGGTCGCCACTGCATTCCAATTCGCATGATAACCATCAACTTCCATATCCAATTACAATTACTGACCTGCTTCGCTCATAAATCTTTCAAACATTACTCATTAAACACACCAGACAGACCTGTAGAATTTCTTTCTTTCCATGACTTCTCAGGAGAAAATCATCGAATCGTATCCATATATAGCTGTATGCATGTAATCACGGCTAGAATTTTTCGAAAGAGAGTTAAATATTCAGATCTATTTTGCGGCGATGCAACTTTGGTTTTGCATCTAGCCCTTGCTATAAAAACATTCCTGTTCACTATAATAATTCCCCTAAAACATGACCTTATTGAAATATTGTTCTGCACGTAACAGCAAACTCTAGAACCGCACGTGTACTATCCCATAATTATTAGCGTTTATGTTGTGTAAAGCAATATAAATGAAATTTGAGAATTGGTTTTATAACATACATCATTTCAGCATAATAAACCATTTTTGAGATTTATTTAAAGTATGTAATAGAAATTCAATTCATAAATGATCGTACAAGTAAGTAAAGTTACTTAATAAAGAAATTAATGTAGCTGCTTATATGAAACATATCCGACATGAGTTTTACTTATGTAGACTTACGTAGATTGAGAACTAATATAGAAAGTGAATATTGCTTAAAAATATAAAACTGCAAAGTGCAATAATCTTTTGTGATAGCATATTTAACATTTATTGCTACATTTAAGAATAGTTTAAGTAAATGGACGAACGATATTTAGAAAGGGCTTGAATATGCCGCTTAAATCAGAAATACGTCTTAATCTTTCTCTCTCCCCCACGCGCTTTCTCTTCTTAGGCTTCAGTTTCAAGTTTTAATTTTTAACTTCTTCGTTACACAGCTAATTAATTAATGTATGAGTTTATATTGAGAAATACCTTCAAAAATGCTTTTACGATGGGGCTTAGATATCTAGTTAGCCTGGAAAGTTTCTAGTAAAGAAAGGTGAATATGGTTACTGTGGTTACAACTATGATGTTTTATAAATAAGTTGTCAAAGTTTGACATCCATAAGTTGAACGGTGATCAAACAATGAATTTTTGAAAACAGCATGTCTAAGAAAAAGATGGAATTTGAAAAATCGAGTTTCCGTCAGTTATTAAGTATTAAGTATTATGGTAGAAACCCTAGGCGATCAATGTGCTTTAAAAACTGGGTTGCGGAATATAAAAGAGGAAGATCAGATGTGGAAGATGAGCACCGCCCAGGAAGACCAATTTCTGTTACCACTCCGTAAAACATTGATTCTGTCCATGATATGGTTTTAGAAAATCGACGTATTGGGATTAGTAATATTGCAGAAGCATTGCACATTTCCTATGAACGTGTGTGTCATATCATTCATCACAACTTGAGCAATCCAAACAGTGGAAGCATATTGGTTCTCCACGGCACAAAAAAATCCGTGTTCAAAAATCGGCTGGCAAGATTCTTGCTTCAGTTTTCTGGGGCAAAGATGGGATAATTCTAATCGATTATTTAGAACGGGGTAGAACTGTCACGGGAGCATATTACACTGAGTGGCTAACTAAATTACGTAAGGAAATTGTGGAAAAACGCCGCTGAAAACTTGCCAGAAGTGTGCTCTTTTTGCAAGACAACGCTCCTGCTCACAAGTCGTTGATTGCACTGCAAAGAATTGATGAAATTCGTTTTGAATTGGTTGACCAGCCGCCCTATCTCCGGATTTAGCACCGTCAGACTATTATTTGTTCTCAAAACTCAAAAACCATTTGAAAGGTAAACGATTTTCGACAAATGACGAAGCAATATGTGCCGTTAAAGAGTGGTTTCCAGGCCAAGACAAAGATTTTTTTAAATGGCTTAGAATTACTTTATAAACGTTCTGCTAAATGTATAAGTCTTAAAGGAGATTATGTTGAATAAATAAAATTTTGTTTTGAAATATTGTGGCGTTTTATATGGTAGGCTAAGTACTTATCAATACGCCCTCGTAAATAAAATATCGAACATAACTTCAAGTTGTCACATGAACTTTTCCAATCCTGTGAAAGTGTATATGAAAATATCTTTGGTCACAAGGTAATATACCCTGCGTTTATTGTCTGTCTTAAAATAAACAAACACAATAACAACGCTTTTTTAGTAGTAAAGTAGTAATCTCCAAGAGGAAGAGGACTCTAATTACATGATAGAGAAATTTTACAGAGGTCTAAAAATGGAGCCTAGAAATCAACAAAACCAAGACCGAACACTTTGTCATTGACAATGAAGGATATAACATTAAGCTGTATACTGGCGTAATAAGAATATAAAATAGCTAGAAATACCTTGACATCACATTTATTACAAGAGGTACTTTTTTTTTCTCTCATTCATTCAACCTACCGCCCCCGCCCCCGGAACCGCATTCGCATTACTTCAGGGTGGTGCGGGCGTCCCTTACACACTAACCATTCATGCAACATGCACCCTAAACTTAACTAACTGAAATGCGGTCGCCTCAGCTGAGATTCGAAACCACAGCGGAACGAGCGCAATTTAGTGTGACCTCGAGTGGCAACGCGTTGCTGCGCTAGACCACCGAGGTCCCTATTACAAGAGGTACTAGTAAACAAAATATAAGCAATAAAATAAGATAAGAGAAAAGTTCAGTTACACAACTCAGCGTAATTGAAAAAAGGTCAATATTTCGAACTAAGTATTATACAAAGTCTCCGTGATCTACGGTTCTCAATTTTGAACATTGAATAAATAAAGGAAAGATAAGATACATGCTCTAGAAAAGGAGTTGTGATGTACCAAGGTTACTAAGGTAAATGAAAGAAATGATGAAATAAGACGGAGATTACTTCCATTCTCCAGCATAGATACAATAGAAACCAAACATCTGTTTCGGTATGGGCATCTACAAAGAATTGGAAGAAACAGATGCTAGAATAGAAAATGGGAGTGGTTTCCCTTGTCACAAAGGAAACGAGGAATACCTTGAATAGTGTTTGGGGGTACAACAGGCGATGGACGAGAGAGACATAGAAGGAAATTTGTGTATTGGCGTGGGGATGCGAGAAACGGCCTCAGCAGTAAAGCAACACGCCATGTAATTTAAAATAAACAAACAAACGAGATAATGTTTAAATTAAATTGTTTTTATTATTGGCTAAAGCAAAGCGAGTGAGGTAGGAAGAATGTATGCCCTAAAGTCTAAAGTAACAGCGCGAATAAAATAACTGTTATTCAGTGAATATCTGAATAATAGTTTTCTTAATTTCCTTTTTTCTTATTCTTCTTTCTTTCTTCTTTATTAAGCCGCAACATCCCATTGTTGGGCACGAGCCTCCCCCATAAGGGGAAAAATACTAGCCAAATAAAATATAGAAAAAATTCATTATTATTCATACCATCTAACATTTTTTAATGAATAGTACTGGTAAAGTTATTTTAATCAAACACGATACCTATAACGGCCATGTGTAGAAATGTGAAATGTGAAATTCATTATCAAATACTGCAAGCGTGAGTACTTCTAAAACACAAAACAATTTTTATGATTGATATAATAAAAACTAAATGAATATTTACATGTACTGGCCTCTGTGTAATATAAAATTCCCAAAACATTTATGTTCAAATTTACCTTACTTATAGAGGTGAGGTTCTACACCCCATGAAGGCGTTTGGCCTGCGAAACGGAAAGTCAGAGCTCCCGTATCCTTGCTCTCACACCCGGTTGTCGCGTGCCAAATTAATGGCATGTGGTGAGCCTCACACAACCGCATTATTACCCCTTGTTCATTCGAACGCAGGTGCCATCGAGTCTGGAGTCACTGGACTATACAGGCACTTTAGCTTACCCATAAATTTAAAAAGTCTAAGAACAATCTCGTTAAAACAGCATTGCAACCAGTACTATCCAATTTAATTTGAAATGTAAATAACTAAAAATTAATTATTTCAATATTCCTTTTAATTTAATTAGCTAATTAATTTAATGTTGTTGCGTTGTAAATAATGCACTTTGCAAATCGGATAACTGAAAACTATCCAAAGTACCAAACCAAAGTAAATGTTGTAACGGTATTTTAGCCTAGGTTGTTCGCAACCCATTTCACACTGGGCTCAAGAGTGCACAAATTTGCGCTTCCCTCTCTCTCTCAGCATATAGGAGCTGCGCGTGTTTGACTTTTGGAAAAACAGGATTTCCGGTTGGACATTTTTGCGTCTGGCAGAAGCGAGCGAATCGTTGCATTAGATTTTTCTCGCTAAAGTGTGTTTCACTTTGAGTTCATCTCGATTTTATGAGGAAATCTAAAGTTATAACGTGGTCTTTAGTTGATTGTTAGATGTACGTTATTGGCCTTAGTGTCGCTTTGATCAACGTTTCGATTTTATTGTAATTTTGTCGGGTCGATCGGAGTTTACCGATTGGTAAGTTTTATCCTTTTTTTAAAGTTATGGCTGGCCTAACATTTTCCTAATATCCGAATTTAAACAATTTGGGGACGGCGAGATTTTGCCGAAGTTATCTGTACTTTCAATTGTTGGATCTGCTGCGTGCGAGAAGTAGTTATCTGCGTTCGAACCAGTTAGCCTGCAAGTGAAAACAGGTGTCGAACACGAGGCCGTTTCAAGGAGCAAGAACGCTTCGCCACTCCGGATCAAACAGGGAAGTGCTCATTAATTTTAATTTCGATGGTTTTGGAGTCGATGTAATTACTCCTTGTTTATGTGTACGAATTTCTTTATATTACGGGGTAGATAAACTGGGTTGTAGTTGCATAGGTTGTTTTTGAACTAGTTTTATGGCTTAATACAGTGTTATCTTAGCGTGTATAAGTATTAGAGTACATAATCACGGGAGTTTCACTTGGTATACAGAGTAAGTCAATCTGCGGTAATAGTGCGTTTTATTCGGGTTTAACGGCGATTTTGACTTCTGAGGTGCGCTGTAGACCGTTGGAAGGCCTTTCACGTCTAGGGTGTATGACGCGGCTTTGAGGGCGCATGTAGGGCTAAAGAAAAACGCAGTATTTTTACTTTAGCTCAAATATTAATTGTTAGATGCTATATTAAGTGAATGCTTGCTGGTAATTGTGTACCTATACAGGAATCAAGCACACAAGTACTTTAATGTTGTTAATTTGGGTTTATGAACCATTAATTTGTGTTTATGCTGACATTAAATATCGTTGCTACAACTGGACTTATTATTTATTGTTTCCCTATCATTGCATTTTTTTTAGTAAGAAATTAGGTAAGTGATAAACTTGGGGTCCGACTAACCGATCGACATCTGAGTTAATGTTAGTGTACTATTATTATAAGTCGGTGGCGCCCTTCCAGGTAATTAACGTAAAGTTAATTAGTGTATTTATCCAAGCAAAGCAGAGAACCGCCCATCTTCGATTGAGGTTCCGGGAGGCTATCATTAACCGTATATTTGCTTACCTAGTGTGGAGAAATTTCCCTTGGAAATTATTGTCTGGCGTCACAATGTTTGTTTTGTAATAAAAATTGCGACGAAGTGATGTTTCTATCATCAAGACTTTAATGGAGAGGTGAAGGTAATACGTTATAGGATTTATAGACACTAGTATTTCCAGTAATATATTATAAGGTTCTGCATGGACCTCAATTAAATTCAGCTAGATTAGAATGAACAAATACAGGAGAATCTATGTACACCGAAAATCTGAAAAACAACAATAATGATGTGGGAATCGCAAAAATATCCAATCGCGTCTGGATCCGTCCTTGGAAAATAGAATCCCGTATGGCTTTCATCGAAAGGGCACGTTTGCTCAATTTGATTGAAGTTGGTGCTAAATTCACCACCGTTTCCTGTTATCTAATTACATTATTAACATACAGCATAACCATAAGCAGACCTTACAACTGCTGCAATATTAAACAGCAACGCATTGATAATAAAATATCCTAGTAATTTAGTTTTCAAAATATTCAATTCATGAACAGCTAACAACTTACGCCGAGCTATTTGTAGTTACTACATTCCATGCAAATGACGCAGCGGAGCCGCAAGTAATGGATTTAAGACCAAATTACCAAGTAGCCAACTGCTCTTGTTCAGGTATAGTTACAGTGTGCGGTTACTTTATACTTTGATTGATGGATTGCACGTCACAAAACAGGCTTTGTCTGAGTCGGTCTGTATGCTCCATGAATTAACGCTACTCGATAATCAGGGCATCTGCACCCAAGTCTCGTACTGACCATGTCGACCGAAACGGTGTCGTTCAAAAACCGGCCTCATGTTAACACCAAATTAGGAAGCAATCACTCTTTCGATTAAAGCATTTACGTGTGTATGTAATTAGAATATTACCTATTAACATCCACTTGCAAGCGACACCTTCCTGAATTTGAAAATAAATGCACGCTGGCTCTGCATTTAATACATCTCAAACATTCAAGGACTTTAGCAAATAAACAATTATATAAAACGATAACTGAAATTTACAGTTTTGAAATTACCATATAAGTTATATACGAGGATGGTTCATCAATTATTGTTTCTAACATAGAAGGCATTGACCGACAAATGTATAATATTTTTCCTAGAAACGTCAGTAACTCATATTAATATATGCCAAATTGTAGGTGTCTATCGTCTTGTTTATAAATGTTATACATTTAATATTACTATAGTGCTATGATTTTGTTGGAATGGAAACATTGCAGGCAAGGGCGGTGATAAAATAACTTTTTTAAAAAGGGAAATGCAGAAAATGTATGATGACATGTCCGCAGTGTTGTGTGATTCTACCGAGGCATGTTAAGTAATTAAGAATTGGTGCCGGGATGGTGCTGGGCTACTTAAAACTGTTGTCACTCAAGAAACTATTGATCTGCTCTATGATGTGGTACTGAGTGATCGGAAAATTACAGTCAAATATATTGCTGAACCATATGGCTTTTCCGTTAGAAACGTTGAGAAAAGTTCGCAAGAGGAATTGAGTCTGAAGAAAGTATACGCACGATGGATTCCGAAAATGTTGCCACCTGATCAGACGCGGGCCAGGATTCTCACTGCTGGGAGCAATTTGAGATAAATGAACACGGATTTGGATGGATTTTTGGAAAGATTTGTAACTGGATTCATTAGATTGATTCAAAGTCGAAACAGCAGAGTATGGAAAGTTCCGTGTGACTTCATCGACCCCGGAAGATAATGGTGGTCACACAATAACGGGACATTATTACACAGAATTCATACCAAAAATTTGTGAAGCTATAAAGGAAAAAAGGCGTAAAAAATGGAAACGCGGCGTTTTGTTCCACCAAGACAACGCTCCCGCTCAAAAAAGCTGTGTTTCTATGGCTACCTTCTACAATGCTGGATTTGGAATTTTAGAACAACTATATTCGCCAGATCTGGCCCTCAGTGACTGTCACCTGTTCCCCAAATTAAAAGTACATCTTCGGGGAACTCATTTTTTGCATGATTCAAGCTCTGCATCATCGTTATACTAAGTTTTAAGGGATTATGTTGAGAAATAAAGTTGTTTCAAATGTCTGAGTCATATGCTTCTATATCAGGGACAATAACGCTACGCTGTAGTGTTCTGCATCTGAAATAAATAAAGTTCCAATACTTACTTCAACTTTGGAGTTTCCTTTTCAAAGCAACGGTAGTTACGATTTTTAAACCCGCCACTGGAACGGATGTAGAATAAAACGGAAACAGAAATAAAAAGTCACAGAACTTACTCCATTGTATTTAGGTTAATAATAACAATAACAATAAAAAGTAACAAAGTCCCATGTATATCAATAAATTACATAACCATTTATCTTCCTCGAAGTGGAAAACAAAAATCTATTTATTCATCATCCCTCTGTGTATATAAGTGTTGATAATTTTTAAATAATTTTATCTCACAGCAGGCCACATACATTTATAGGTGAACGCTAGTTGTGAATAACTGCTATAACAAATGCGTTTATAATTATCTTTAACATGCATTAATTAATTAACTGCTTCAAATATATTGCTTCTTAATTGTAAATGGCGATCCCAAAATATCAAAATAGTATTACATGCAACCCGTTGTTTTATGTACTTAAAATATAGTAACTAATCAATTTCTATAATATGACGCTAAGTAAATCGCCTGTAAAAAATGAGTAAAAGTTAGAGGTCTGTCCAAACAGTTGTTCTAGTTAGGCATTAATAAATTAACTCGAGTCATGTTTATATGCGTTTTCATCACTATATTTTGGTACAGATTTACATATTGCCACGTCCACAATATCATAATTTAAATTGCATGTTTAACGGTAGTAAATAATCAGTAATAGTAACAAATCCGCTAATCTGAATAATACTGTAGAACATATTGTCTTTTGTATTACTTTGAAGTGTAACAGTACTACCTACAGTTTTGTTAATATACTTGATAAACATTAGTTAGATATTTCGTCCATGGTACCTATAGAATATTTAAGAGCTGGTGTCTGTAGTAAAAATATAGAATATCCGAGAAGTGCCTTTTTATAGTATTTACCAAAATATATCTGGGTATTCATTTCACCCGAAATATTGGAGTTTGAGATGCGGAAAACGAAAACTCGATACATTATGTCCCACGAAAATGTTTGATACTCGCAGTCATCGTACGTGAAAAATGATATCTTCGGACGCATCTGGTAGCAACTTATAACAATGAGTTGTAGTACTAACTAAAATATACCTGGGTTTTTATTTCAACTGGAATATGGGAGTTTGACTACAGAAATACCTAATTGTGATGCACTATATCCCACGAATTGTTTTTTGTTGCTGATTCATCTGACTGCAGTTTACAGATAGGTATATTAATTCTGAAATCCTTTTTGAAATCAAAAATTTCAAGTTAGGTTCAATGCTACTATGTTGTCCACTAAAACTATATCGGCTGGATTCCCTTAAGGGTATATTCTGAGACCCATTTTTTACAACTTCTTTATGTATAACATCTCTCGAATGAATAATTCATCTATTGGCATGTATACTGATGATACTGCCGTAATAACACAGGATGAAGATGTAATCAAACACCTCAGCGCAACACATACAGTCCAGTATGGACGAATAAATAAATAGTTGAAATTTTGGAACATTTCACTGAACCCGAGGAAATGTGAAGCCAAAATCTGCCTGAGGTGCGGTAAGCTATTCACTAGGTGATTTGTTTTTGTAAATGACGTTACTCTTATTTTTCACGGCATATATTTATATTTTTTAGGGAATTGCGGTTAAACCAAATGAATCTGTGAAAAATTAGGTAAATTATAAATACCGTCTCAAAACTGAAAAATGGTAGAGATGTGAATTGTTTCAGGGGGTTTAGAGGTCGGGTTCAGTTCGGATATAGTTCGGGTTGAGATCTGGTAACTGTAGACCAACTAGGTAAAATGATCAGTTTATACACTAAGTTTATACACCATCTGGCAAAGTGTAATATCAACGAACTCTAAAATACTGGGCAAAGTAGGTAATAGAAATAAAAACAAAACATAAAAATATTATTCCACTCATATAAGAAATGAATATAATGGAAATATTGTAGTACAATATTTCTTTCTTTAAAATATTCCAGACATATTTAACAAACTGAAATCTCTTAAGTCACGAAATGGTTTCTGATACATCCAAGAGTCTTCTATAATTTCTTGTTCTTATTTCGTTTTAAAACTTTTGAATTTTGAATAAGTATTTCCCTGAAAGTCACATAGTATATTAATAATACCATACGTGTAAATTAGGATTATTATAATAACCAGTTCCATGAATTTGTGGTCATATCAGTGGTCGATTTGATGGCCGAATGTCTGGAGAAAACTTAGCTTTACCAGATACATATATAATCTTCGACAAAATAATTTAAAAATATATCTAACAATAATATTATTGTCTTGGTGTATAATTACGAAACTATTTTATGGAGTTTCGTGTGTTAATATAAATCCCTAAATCTTCGACTCTTTTATAGTAAGATTGTCACATTACTTGGCAAGCGAACATGCACTAACATTTTAAAATATGCAAACAGTTTTCGATGGAATAATAAAGACAGTTTAGTAATGTTTCGAGGTATTGTGCAGGTCTAACTAAAATATGCATGCTACTTTTAAATCACGTATTTAAGAAAACTTGTAAGAGTGCTAATATTCAAGAAATATACATCTTCTTTCCATTCTTCACAATGAGCATACCATTACCAAGCTACTTAGCGTTTAAAAAAATGGCCATTTCCCAAGTTGATCTCCTGCGGTCTGCGTATAGTCCACAAACCCCAGATCTCGTCGGGTTTGGGTTTGATCAACTGAGCCGTGTCTGGGCCGAGTCCAATAAATCACACTTGTGTATTCACGAACTCGAGTGCCTCCATGCTGGAGTTCCTGCTTCTGTTACACTTGCTGGTATCCAGGTCTGGGTGCAAAAGCAGATTCAGGTTTGTAATGGGATCCGGGTCTGAAATCGGGCCTAAACTGAAATCAAACCTGACCCTGATTAGAAATCATATCTGATTTTAAGTACGATCCCGATTGAGGCGATTTGTATTTCTGTATACAAGTTGGATTGAGTACACAAATCTAGACCCGTTGACATTCTTCATAGTAGGTACATGAATGACGACCAAACAGTCAACTCAATACAAACGAGTTGAACATGCAAAAAATTTAAATTACACAAATTGCGAACGGTAGTATCAAGAAATAATAACTGACTATTAATAACATTAAAATATGTACTTCTAAAAAAGGTTTGATTAGATCCTAGGATGCTGTGCGTATGAGATTGTTTACCACTAGGCTATGAAGATAAATTGCTGTATCAATGCATTTATTGCTTTAACATCACTAAATAATCAATTTAAAATATTAGCTGTAGTAACAGTTTCAATCGTTTAATGTATTATGGCGTAAAACAGTGATATCTATCCATTTCATTCATTCATTATTAGCCCTTTTCCGTCCAATGTTGGACATAGGCCTTCCTTAAATTTTTCCAACTTTCGCAATTTTCTGCAGTTCTTTGCCATCGAAATCCGGCCACTCTTTTTAAATCATCTGTTCATCTAGTTTGTGGACGCCCTCTGCTTCTTTTTCCTGTCCATGACCTCCAGTTTTGTATTTCCTTGTTTCACCTGCCATCTGTTAGTCTCATTGTGTGCCCCGCCCATCTCCATATTTGTGACGCTGTGTGTTCTATTACATCCACGATTTTAGTTTTTTGGCGAATATTTTTTTCTAACTCTATCTGTTAATCTTATATTCAACATCTGTCGTTCCATTGCCCTTTGCGTTTTTGCTAATTTGTCGGTTATATTCTTCGTCAGCGTCCACGTCTGTGCTCCATACCTTAGGACAGGTAACACACATTGATTGTATACTTGCCTTCTCAAATATAGCGGTATCTTCTTATTCTTCAGAATCTGATGTTGTCTACCGAAAACTGACCATCCCAATCTTATGCGCCTATCTATTTCTGCGGTTAAGTTTTGCTTGTCAGGTTTTATTAATTGACCTAGGTATATACCGGGTGAATATTCCTAAACCGAACATAGGCAATTAACATGGGAAAAAGGTTTTTCGCAGATTGCTGCTCCCCATTTTAACTTAGAGGGTTTATAATGACACCCATCGAAAGAAGATTTTTTCCTCGTCTAATGATATCCG
>JABXWE010040227.1:0-22778 GCA_014611495.1 Limonius californicus
CCCGTCCCCCTTTCCTTTCCTTTCCCCTCCATTCGTTCGCCCCTTTTTCCACTTTCCCCCTTCGTCGCTATTCACCTGTTCCGCAAGGCTGATCTTCTTCTTCGTCTGTGTATAGGTCAGTGACCTGTTAATAACCTACCTACAATGGAGTAGGTTCTGTGAGCCCTCTTTTGCACGTATGTCGGGCAGGAGGTTAACCTAACCCGTCGAACAGAGAAGAGAAGTTCCACTACAAGGTTTACGATTGTCAACGAGGCTGATAGGTTATTTATATTATATATGTTATTATTATAAGTAGTTAGTTATCGTGCATAGTAACAACATGTATTTGGGTACAGTGTTGCCAAATGTGTGTCTCTTTTAAATCAAAGAATATTTACACAAAATGGTCCCTGAAAACACAGGAAGCATGGTACAACATTTTAATATGAAGATTTTCGAGTAAGAATTTTATGAAGAACATCGCCACATGTAGCCCTTTTGATCATTTATACAGACCTTGTATCAGTGTATGCTTTACCTGCAAAAATATGATTTTCCAGGGACTGTATCCAAAGTATTCAAAAAGTCCTGGGTTCTGAGTAGAATAATATTTTTGTAAAAAATTATCATTTTCCTTCATGTTAATCAAAATATTTCTGGCGGTTTCGTATACATATATTACATGTTCGACTGAAAAAATGTAGTAAGAACATTAGGTGTGTAACAGATATACACTATTAGTGCTTACCAAGACCAGTTATCAGAACTACCGAAGGAATAATCTTAAATCTCAGTTTCAGACTTGACAGAGGACCATAGCTTAACATGTCGTATTCCATTTCTTTCCATTGTTTAAGCAAAACCGGCCATTTCTGGGCGAGTTTAAGAAATATTATCATTCCTATGAAAGTTCTGGAATTCCACACAAAAGCAACTACAAAACAGTATTCAGTTTGCAGCGGAAAGACTTTTTTAGAACTACATTACTACAATCATTTCCAAAAAGGGGGTAAGTAAATCATGCAACCAATGATACAAATACTATAATGTGTATATATTAACAATATGAAAATAAGAACTTGTTAAAAAACGCTAAAATGAACCCACATATATTTAGATTTATATACCGACTTTCCCAAAAAATGACTCTCAACCTCTGAACAATCAAGTTAGAGAAAACATAAATGTTGCATTATTCTAGGAGAGCTGTTTATTACTTGTGACGTTCGTCTGGTTTTCCCACATTTAAATATAAATAGTCGATATAGCGAATAGCGCGTCTCACGCCATGTTTCGGATATTCCGAGTGTTGTAATCGTTTGCTTAAAAACAACCTGGATGCGTTTTAAAGGTATTTTTTCCAAGAAATGGTCCTGAAAGTTGGGACCAGGTTTTCTAAAAACCGCGACCAGCGGGCTTTTCCGCACTGACCAAGAGTCTTAGCTTAACGCTGGTAGAGTACAGACGTGTTTGTGCTCAGTGAAATTAGGCTGGGGTCCAAGCTGCTGTTGTATGTTTAACGTGTACCGATTATCTCGTAATAAAACTCGACGATTAGGTCAAATAGTGTGTATACAAGAGTCAATAATTCAGTGGAGAATACCGCGTGGTTCTCTTACAGTTTGATACTGATAAAATTAAAACGGTTACTTTTTTTAAAGTTTCCGTGAAGAGCTATCGTTCTAGCAAGAACTCCGTGCCGCAGTTTATCGTTTTTGGCATTTAAAACATCCAATTTCGTCGATATTTTCTCCGTATTTACAGAATAAATCTTGTTTGTACAATGTGATGAAATATTGTGCAACCTGACGCCATAATCCAGGGATGTCAGCCAAACTCTCTTCCTCTGGCATTTTCTCCTTAGGGGCGTCGATCGAGCGTAAGTCAACATTCTGGCTTCCTACAGCTTGAAGTTGAAGTAAAAGCTATCCATATTCTCAGTTATTAGTTAATTATATAAATATACAATTGTAGTGATTATTTGTTTGCAAGGTGCTCCGATTTGATGGACGTAAAAGAAGTTGTATTTTCAAGACACAAACAACCTTCTGTTGGCAATTGTTTTATAGATATAATACTAACTTTATTTGTGTTGTGAACTCAGCTGATGTTATCTACGCAGTTTCTTTCTTCTTTTTTATCTACCATAATGTCGTAGTCAGTAGTGGCTCGAGCAACAGGTTCGGACGTCTCGAGGCCATTTTTTGGTATATATATGCATATACTAGGTGTTTTAGATTCAATTGTCACTATTTACTAGTTAATTTAATGGATATTATTTAGCACACTCCGTATATTTACACAGTTTATTTCATGGTTGGATATTTTACCGACTGCCTTTTTAAGAAACAGCAAATACTCACCAAAGCTAAAGAAATTTTCAAGATTATTAATCGAATGAATTAGAACCACCACAGACAAGAAGATTTGCAGAGTAATAGCAAAAACTGTGTATATAGTTTTAAATGAAATCCACTTGAATTTCAGTTCTGATGCTTCTCCCGTTATTCCATTTATGGGCAACAATGCAAAGCATTGCCCTACAAGAATTATGATTTTTATTAAACGTTGTAAACTAAAGTCGTCCAGTTTTTGGGCTGGAGTTAAATGAGATACATTTTGAACTTTAGTTGGTTTCATAGTTTTTACAATTCAAATAATTTGAGTTGAATAGTATATGCTGGCTTAAGGTGTACTTGTATTTAAATATATTGCTTTTAAGCCGTGACTCCGTCTATATAGTGTTTATTTGTTTGCACCTCATATGCGTGTTACCGACTCTTGTAGATTTAATCGTAATTGCATGAAGGCTATTACACGCTTGCAAAATTAGTTCGTTGAAAACAAGTATACGCCTAAACCCTTAGCACCAACAGAGTAGTATAGAAATGTTTACCCAGCAAAATAAAGATAAAGGAATCGCTACAACTGATTGCTTCGTGGTGTGCAGGCAGCGACAAAAGAAATAATTTTATTAGTACCCGAATATAGGCAACACGTTCGCATGTACCTGCAACTACCGACAAAGTTTGTTATGAAACAGTCGCGCTACAGTATTACAAATATCGACAACATTCACATGCCTATGCACCTCCACATAATATAGACGTAATTATGTACCAAAAGAAACAATAAATAAATCCATAAAATTGCTTTTTTCCTGGTAGTAGCGACAAAAGAAACGATTCTATTAGCAGCTGGGTATAGGCAGCATATGTTGCACATAGCGATTAACAACGACACGCATTGTAATTAAGCAGTCGAGCTATATTACTGCAAGTCTCGGCAAAATTCATTTTACTGTGCGTTCCTACACGGCCCAGAAATGTTTGTGGGGCAAAATAGCGATAAAGTAACGCATATAACTGTTTGTTTCGTGTTTCGTAATGTACCGGAAACAACAAAACAAATGACGTTTTCCATGTAGCTGCTAATAAGAGTAAGCATTGTTATGAATAGCCGCGCTATATTATTGAACTTCATAGCAACATTGACTTTACTATGCGCTGATACGTAGTAAGAAGTGTTTATGTAGTAAAATGAAGATAACCAAACACATGAACGTACTTCGTAGCGGTATACAAGTAACAACAAAAGAAACTACATATTATGTTAGCAGCTACGCATAGGGCAACACACGTTTCATGTAGCTGCTAACAAAGATAAGCATTGTTATTATACAGCCGCGCTATATTATTGAACTTTATAGTAACATAGACTTTACTATGCGTTTATACAGTAAGAAGTGTTTATGTAGTAAAATAAAGATAACCAAACACATAAACCTACTTACTTCGTAGCGGTGTACAAGTAGCGACAAAAGAAACTATTCTGTTAGCAGCTACGCATAGGGCAACACATGCTCTATATAGCTGCTAACAAAGACAAGCATTGTTATGATACAGCCACGCTATATGATTGAATTTCATAGCACCATTCTCTTTGCTATGCTAATGTTTGTGCAGGAAAATAAAAATAAACAAACACATAAAATTGGTTGTTTCGTGGCGGTGTACAAGTAACGACAAAAAAACTGACTGTTAGCAGCTGTGTTTAGCAATATTTGTTCCATGTAGCTGTTAATATTGAAAAGTATTGTAACGAAGCAATCGCGCTATATTGTTGCAATTAACAGCAACATTCACTTTACTACGTACTTATACATAGTAAGAAGTGTTTATGTACTAAAATAAAGATAACCAAACACATAAACTTACTTACTTCGTAGCGGTGTACAAGTAGCGATAAAAGAAACTGTTGTGTTAGTAGCTACGCATCCGGCAACACATGTTCCATGTAGCTGCTAACAAAGACAAGCATTTTGATGATGCAGTCGCGCTATATTATTGAATTTCATAGCAACATTCTCTTTGTTATGGTAATGTTTGTGCAGCAAAATAAAAATAAACAAACACATACAATTGTTTGTTTCGTGGCGGTGTACAAGTAACGACAAAAGAACTGACTGTTAGCAGCTGTGTTTAGCAACATTTGGTCTATGTAGCTGTTAATATTGACAAGTATTGTAGCGAAGCAATGGCGCTATATTGTTGCAATTCACAGCAACATTCACTTTACTATGTACTTATACATAGTAAGAAGTGTTTATGTAGTAAAATAAAAATAACCAAACACATAAACTTACTTACTTCGTAGCGGTGTACAAGTAGCGACAACAAAGCTGCTAACAAAGGCAAGCATTTTTATGATACAGTCGCGCTATATTATTGAATTGCATGGTAACACTCTCTTTGCTATGCTTATGTTTGTGCAGGAAAATAAAAATAAACAAACACATACAATTGTTTGTTTCGTGGCGGTGTACAAGTAACGACAAAAGAACTGACTGTTAGCAGCTGTGTTTAGGCAACATTTGTTCCATGTAGCTGTTAATATTGACAAGTACTGTAACGAAGCAATGACGCTATATTGTTGCAATTCACAGCAACATTCACTTTACTATGTACTTATACATAGTAAGAAGTGTTTATGTAGTAAAATAAAGATAACCAAACACATAAACTTACTTACTTCGTAGCGGTGTACAAGTAGCGACAAGAAAACTGACTGTTAGCAGCTGTGTTTAGGCAACATTTGTTCGATGTAGCTGATAATATTGACAAGTATTGTAACGAAGCAATCGCGCTATATTGTTGCAATTCACAGCAACATTCACTTTACTATGCACTTATACATAGTACGAAGTGTTTATGTAGTAAAATAAAGATAATCAAACACATAAACTTATTTACTTCGTAGCGACTAAAGAAACTATTCTGTTAGCAGCCAGCATGTTCCATGTAACTGCTAACAAAGGCAAGCACTGTTGTGATACAGCCGCGCTATATTATTGAATTTCATAGCAACATTCTTTTTGCTATGGTAATGATTGTGCAGCAAAATAAAGATAAACAAACACATAAAATTGTTTGTTTCGTGGCGGTGTACAAGTAACGACAAAAGAACTTACTGTTAGCAGATGTGTATAGGCAACATTTTTCCATGTAGCTATTAACATTGACAAGTATATATTGTTGCAATTCACAGCAACATTCACTTTTCTGTGCGCCGGTGTATACAGCGAAACAAACATAAGAAAATACATGAAATTTGCTTGTTTCGTTGTGGTGTATAGAAAGCGATAAAAGATGTCTCTGTTAACAGTCGCTCATAGGAAACACGTTTTTCACATAGCTGTTAATAACGACACGTATCCTTTCGAAATGTTCGCGCTATGTTACTGCGATCCACACCAATATTTACTTTCCTGTGCGTCTGTATATACTATAGAAATGTGTATACAGTGTACGTCAAATAAAGATAGGAAATATATGAAATATTGCGTGTTACGTTGTGGTATACAAGAGGTGACAAAAGATATCTGTATTAACAGTCGTATATAGGCAACACATTGTAACGAATTCCGCACCTGGTTGAAAGCAACCCGTTTTGCATTTTACATTTCGAAAGACACTTTCGACTCATGCGTATAGTTTTGAAGTTTCGGAAAATTCAAGGGGAAACCGAAAAATTTTAGAACGACAAGTCCGGGAACGAAGACTTCAGTATTGACGGTTGGTCGGACATATACGTGCCAAGTGAGCGAACATTTTGGTAAATCGTTATCGATTTGGAAATTAGTTTTCCGATTTAAGACTTCACGGCACAGGAGTTGGGTCTTAGTTTAGAGGAAGTCAAAAAACTCCAGAAATTAGTATTCTTATATAGAGATTATTCCGGTCAAGCAGATTTTTGTGGCCAGTTTTCCACCAACTGGTGAGTTATTTATTAATAGAAAGATTGTTCAGTCTTAAATTTTTCCAAACTTCAATGCTAATATTTGCTGTAATTTAATTTAGGCTAGATACGCTCGGTTGGGAACTCTGGTGATAAGGTCAACTAAGCACGCAAACATCGCCAAGAACGTTGGGGATGGGTTTTTCCTCGACCGAATTAACGCTGGCTCTGGTGATAACCACGTTGAAACCTGCTCGCAGAGATAGGCGTTACACTTGCAACAGGGAAGTGAATTTAATATTATTTCACGTTAATATTTTTGAGGACGTGACTTTTGTTATTTATAATTGCATTATTTTCACATATAAACTATTTCGTTAACTTGATTGTGTCCGGGATTTGTCATTTTGGGGAATATTAAGTATATATAGACCTTAACTATTATTATATTAACAAAGTTATTGTATTGGGGAACAATTTTACGTGTTTATGTACAGGGTGATCCGATAGTGGGACGGCATTGCGTTTGCATGTGTTTTCAGGTTGAATTTTTCTATTTTTGGTCGGTTATGACCACGCAGGATTTCGTTTCGCGGAAGCCTCTCGTAACGTGATTTTGCGCTAGAACCTTAATCTTATGATGATCCGATAAGCGCAATCATAGTCCTTCAGTTGTTTGAGTTTCGCCCGAAAGTAATTCTATTTATTTCTTTATTACGTAAAATTGGGACTGGTTTTTTTTAATTATACTTGTGGGGTTGTGTTAATTAGAAATTAAACGAAGTTAGTTGTAACTCGTCTTTTCTTTATCGACGATTATAAAGAACTAAGTTTACTTAAGGAGAGGTACGAGAGATAGGCGATTAGCCATCCGGAGGGTCCGACTTCCCATCTTACACCTCGGACGGTGTTAGTAAATTATAAGTCGGTGGCGCCTATTATTTAATTGTTTAGAATCCACTCCTTCTTCGATTGGGTTTTCCGGGATACTAACATTGTCAAGTCATTAACTTTCTACCTGAGCAGTGGCGTAGCATCGAGAGTGTTTCTACACTTCATCAATTTATTTTTCAGAAATTAAAATAGGCGAGACAACATTTTTCATGTACCTATTAATAATTGCAAATATTATTACGCGATAGTTGCGCCATATTATTGTAATTCATAGCAACATTAACATGTAAAAAAATTTATATGAAGCAAAATAAAGACGAAGAAACGCATAAAATTGTTTCGTGGTAGTGTATAGGGAACGATCTAAGAAATTTGCAAATTGTAGAAATACATAAAATATGATTGTAAATAATTGTCTATTTACCCCTGGAGCAGAAAGTATAACAATCGAATTAATTAAAAATTGAGGACAAAATTTAATAAACTGCATCCACAAACTCATAGTGAACACATGGGAAACCGAAAAATGCCAAAACAAAGTTAAGAAGGCAGTCTTTATTGAACACATGTTACAAACTACTAACAAGTATAGTAAATACGAGACTACAACCATATTTTGAAAATATAATCAAAGGCCATCAGAACGAGTCCTGCTTTAAATTATATATGCATATATAGAAAGGGCCTTGAGACGCACGAATCTGTGTTCGAGCCGTCATTAACTACGAGATCAGAAAAAGAAAAGAACTACGTAGTCAATATCAGCGGAGTTCCCAACACAAATACATTTAAATATTAAATCTGCTAAATAATTGGCAACCTTGTTTTATTTCATGAAGATACAACTACTTCTACGTCCACTAATAACAGAAAATGTGGATAGTTTCTATCTTAATTTGGCGTCAGGGCGGAAGAAGCCAAAAAAGGATGACTTTCGCTTGGTCGACGCCGATAAGAAGAGACAGCTGGGCTGACGTCACTGGCAATCAGAACAACACACGATGTTCTGGGTGATTGCATCATATAGAATTTTTCTGGAAAAACGGAGATGCTGACGGAACTAGTTGTTTTAAAAGCCCAAAACGATTAATTGCTGCAAGTTTTTGATGGAACGATAAACCTCCGCAGGAACGTAGCAACGGGGTTAATTTTATCCGTATCTAGCAATAAGAAAAATCTCACGGTGTTTTCAACTAAATTATTGGCTCATGTATAACCTATACTTTATTCGAGAAAACGGTACAGACGTTAAATCACAAGAGAAATTGGGACCCCACCCTAATTTCACTGGGCACAAAACGTCTGCACGCTTCGAGCGTCCAGCTAACTATGCTTTGAGCGCGTAGGAAAACCAAGCCCGCCGGAATTGGCTCCCGAAAATAAAACAGTGCTGCGGGCAATCCTGAAATCATTTCTTGCAGATTCACTCCAAAAGCGCGCCCAGTTCGACGCTAAACAGTGACAACGTCCGGGATTCAAAAGTAAATGCAGGAAAACCAGACGAACGTCGCATCGACTATTATCCCCATAGCTGAATTTTATCATTTTGCACTCTAAACATGTAAAATAAATTCAGTTGTTTGCAACAGCATGCCTTTGTAACTCCTAAATGGTTACAAACCGACCATAAATTTATTAGCATTTTTTGCTCCAGTAACCTCTCCAATCAGCTCTTGAAATGTGACAATAGACCTCTGAATCGCCCTGTATTTATCTAGATCCTCAGTTACAGGAGCTCATACAACACTGCTTACTTAACTAGACAACAAAAATATTGACGATTTATTTTGAAACATGTTTATTTCAATTATTAATGTAACAAACAAATTTTGATACATATTGTAATGAACAAAGATCCTTAAGTCGTTAATGCAACTATATATTAATAAAACTTACAATATTAATGCTAGTAAACAGAATTACATGAATTAATTTCAACACTGTACAATACATCACAACAAACTAACCTAACTAACCTAAATCAATGAAAACCATAATGCATTTTAAAATATATATATATGTAACTCTGGGAAATTCCATTTGGGCCAGATTAAGAAAGTAAAATTTTTTTCAATTAAAATGTTTTTTCTTAACCGTTTACAAATGTTTAATTAATTAAAAAATATTTTCTGACCATAAAATATTATGGCACATTAAGTTTCTTAAATAAACAATGCTATGTTATGTATGATACTGATTCACACATTATCTCAAGATGTTATGGAAATGTTAGACAACACACGACTCCATACCTGTTAATTTATACTATCATAAGAAATCTTCAAAATTTTGTTTGGAAATAGTTGTATGTGCCAAATTTTGTATATAGTTTAAGATTATGTTGTTATGTTGGGCCATAGATATTCACATTAACATGAATACGACAGAAAAATTCATAGCTGGAGTCAGGCAATTAGATAACTCGATTCAACCTTGATTTTGGTAATATAAATTATTTTTAATCGAACTGCTTTAGCTATTTTCACTACACTTTCAGCACAATAGCAATAACAGAAGCAGTTGCTGCACGCAAAATTTTACTTCTAACATTTTTTGTTAATATAAATTTCGTCAGATAAAAAATAAATTAAATACAACTTTCCGAATTGGCCCAAAGGGCGTTCCATGCCTCTCAACTGTTTTTTGACAATCAACATTGTCACATAAACACTTAAAACACTGGAGATTCTGGAGTTATTTTTCCATGAACTTTTGCATGTCTTTTCATGCTGAAATTCGTCGAAAATCCCCTACTACAAACACTACAATGATATAAATAAGCCTTAGGTTCCCTTGGTAGAATCTCCGATCCCAACAAACTTGCAGCTATGTTGATATCTTTAATATCCTGCTCAAGTTCACCTAGCATTTTTCGTTTTGATTTGGGCTTTCTCAATACATGATTGCCACCATTAGCAATAGCAACTAAATGCTTGTTTACATGCCGTTGAAAAGTACCAGCGTCCTTCAAAAGAAAATTGCACACCCCACATTGGAAGGGCTTTACACTGTGAGAATGTTTGTGTACTTGCAATGCGTAACTTTTGCGGAAAGACTTAGGACACTGGTCACACTTATAAGGCTTTTCACCAGTGTGAATCCTCATATGTCCCAACAAATGCGACTTTTGTGTAAACTCGGCTTTGCATTCATGACAAGCGTATGGCCTATAACCCGTGTGGGTTCTCATATGGACAGCAAGTTGAATTTTCTGAGCGAACATTTTGTTACAACAAGCGCATACGTGAGGCTTCTCACCAGTGTGAATCGTATAATGACGCTTGAGCGCAGTTGAAGCTGATAGTGATTTAAAACATATGTCACACTGATATAAGCCCGCTCCTGTATGAAGCAGCGCGTGTGATTTTAAATATTTCTCTTGAGCAAAGTCTTTTAAACAAATTGGGCAAGTGTAGAGTTTCTTGAATATATGCGACTTTAAGTGGATATCAAAGTGCGACTTAAAATTGTAACCTTTATTACATTTGGTACAGCGGTAACGTTTGTTGTCTTTCTGGTAGCAGGATAATTTTGGTAGCTCTGACAAATCGTTTTTCAGAATCATTTGATTTATTTCTACCAGGTCACTGTCTATGGAACCATTGCTTGTATTTCGAGTATCTCGATCAGACGAACTTTTTTTAATGGTGTTTTGAGAAGGTACATCCTCGTTTCTGTTGATTTTAGGATCATTTTGTATTTCAGATTTTGATAGTTTCATTGAAATTATTTTCTCATTGGTTAAAAGTTTTTTGGCTGTTGCACTTTGTCTACTGTTCATTGTTACATCGCTTTCAGATTTTTCTTGTGACTCGATCTTTTTTGTAAATGATCTAGAGCCCCTACGGTTTGTGTCATGAAGTAGATTTCTTTTAGGCCTAATTTGTTTTCTCTGTTTGCGTTTTATTTTTCTTTTAGGTAATTTAGAGCCACTTTCGGTTACATCTGGGTCTTCTGGGATGTTGATTGCTTTCAAACTGCTTCCCTTTTTTGTACAAATTGCGCGTTTATTTTTAATATTTACAGATTTATTGATAGATTCTGATCTTGAGCTACTGGCCGCTTCTTTCACATCATCTACTGTTTCGAACGAGTTAAAAGAAATTGTAGATTTCACGCTATCTTCATTTTCTACAACTTCTTTCACTTGGTTACTTTTAACTTTGGTTTTCAAAGCAGAATAGGATGTTTCTTGTGTCTGTTCTGAACCAACAACATTTTTGTGAGGATTTCCTGCAAGGGCCTGATTCACTACGTCTTGCAGAGAAGCCTTTATCGCCGTAGACAACTTTGCATGTGAGATTTCAGTGTCACTGTCACTATCAGAAATGTGGCCATTGGTGTAGAATTTTTCAACAAATGAATAGCTGTGTTCTTCATTGATGTCTTTCCTCACTATTTTTAAGAGATCCGTAACAGTGATGAGATCGTAAGGATTCTGTTTCCGTTGCCTGATAAAATTGTAGAGAGTCTTTTCGTTCTCCAAACAAGAGCTCTTGAACTGATATGCTAAAATAATGGCAGCGCAGCAGGTTTCGCAAATGACCGGATCGTGCACAATATCCACCGTCTGCAACAACAGTTAATAATTATATCTTTCAATATTCTTTAGGTTTGACTCGCGTAGTATTAAAACAATCAACAAGTTTAATTTATTAATTTTAACAACTAATCAAATTATCTCGTTTAATAGAATGAAATTTGTATGTTTTGGGAATATGGAATTGGTAAAAAATAGATAAAATATTAGGTTAAACTAAGGAAAATATTCGGGAGCCATATATGGAACTGGAAGACTTTAATACACACCCTGTGAATGACTTGGAAGCTTTGGTATAAGGAAGTAAGATCAAGGATTGGGTGTAAGTAACCACCAGGGTGGACACAATAAACGAACCCAGGGGAAAGGTAAAAAAGGGAAAATATTAGACAGTTTATTAATACATACATAGGTTACATAGAAGTTAAAATATCAATAAAATTTTTAAAAAGTTAATCCACTTTGGATATTTATTACCAAAATTTAGGTTATTGGAGAAACTATTTGCGACCTCTAGTGGTAATTTGAATAACTATTTTAAATCATACCCTTCATTCAACTTTATATGTAGTAAAGATTTATTCTGGTTAAGCATTTCTCTACATTTTTTCCTAAACTGCAATTCTGACACTTTTTATTTCAAAATAATAAATTCAAATCAAAATTACAACATTTAATGTCAAGTTGTAGTTCATTAGAACAACTATTGGCGCCATCTAGGAGCAGTTGTAGTAACTATTTTAAATTATACTCCTCTTTTAACGTATCAGATGCTAAATATGTATGTTGGTTGAGTATTTTTCTGTATGCGGGGGTTAAATTAATAATAAATTTAAAAAAGTTAATCTCCTTTGAAAATGCATTCCGAAATTTAGATTATTGAAGAAATTATTTGCGATCTCTAGTGGTAATTTGAATAACTATTTTAAATCTTACGTTTCGTTCAACTTTACATGTGGTTAAGTATTTGTCTGTAGAATATTTATCCTAAACTGTAATCCAGACACTTTTATTTCAAACTAATAAATTTAAATAAAAGTTACAATATTTGGTATCCAAATGTAAGTCATTGGAAAAACTACCAGTGGCATCTAGTAGCAATTATAGTAACTATTTTAAATCATACTAATTTTTTAACATTGCACGTACCGAAATATTTATTTTGGATGAGTATTTTATATACCTCTGGCAGAAATCTTTTTCTAGTCTGTAATTCTTCTACTTTTATTCCAAATTTATTATCAAAATTTACGTCATTAAATCAATTATTTCTGACCCCTAGTGGCAAATCATAATCATTATCATTGACAGCTTTTTTTGTCCCACTGCTGGACATCGGTGTCTTCTCTGCCACGTGTTTCTCCTTAGCGCTAGGGTAGAAACACGGGGGACCTACAGTTTAACATCGAATTCGAACGACAGAAATTCCAGAGAAGGTTTTTAGATCTCACGGTTGCAAGCCGGATTGGAAATTGTGTGTGGTGGGTTGCAGACAAGATTTTTATAAATAGTGGCAAATATCCTAAAAATTTTAAATAATATTCCTCACTTAACTTTTCGTATGGTAAACATTTATTGTGGTTGATTATTTGTCTATAGAATGTTTCTTTTACACTATAATCCTTAGACCCGTTACACTAAAATTTTACTGTAACATTCTATTTAAATAACATTAAAAAAAGTAATTATTTTCTGATATCTTATATTTACTCATGATATAGAAATTCATTTCGCACTTGGAGACTCTAGCACTACATATTAAAAATTTTGCGCAAAAATTAAAAAAACATATTGAGTAATTGAACTAAATAATATTATAACAGATATAGAGGGTGTTATACTAATATTCGTCAGGTAATTACTCCCAAACCTCTTGGGGTACCTTCAAGAAAATTATAGTAGGTGGGTAAAATATCACGGCAGACATGACAGCATTAATCGTTTTATGTTTGCAAAAAAATGTAAAACAAAAGAGAGAGAGGGAGAGAAATAGAGAGGGAGAGAGAGAAATAGAGGGAGGGAGAGAGAGAAATAGAGGGAGGGAGAGAGAGCGAGAAAGGGAGAGAGGGAAAGAGGAAGAGGCGGAAAGCGGGAATGGCAGAGAGAAAGGAAGAGAGAGAAAGAGGACGAGGCGGGAAGCAGGGAATGGCAGAGAGCATGTAAGATGGGATTAGAAGAGAGAAGGGAAATAGAGGGCATGAGAGGAGAGGGGGAGTGGGGAAAAGAAGGGGAAGATATGTGAGGAGAGACAAAGGGGGGTAGAGGAAAAGTGACAATACAGTTCCATTTATAAATTGGACTTTATCTTTACTTATGAGGTGTATGTGCGGTTTACCTCCTTGTGGTACACCCTGGGCAACGGTTTAACCGGCTAAATTCCACACAAATAGAGAAGCTGCAAGAGAGAGCAAGAAGCTAATCGTAGCGATGCCCTGCAAGCAAAATGGCCATTCTGATGGCCTCCTGACTAAAGTGATTGGACCCTCAATCCGAACCCTACAATTAAATGTTGATGGAATATCACGAACCAAATGTGAATACATTGGAAATATTTAAGGCAAAATGACGGTTGACGTCATCTGTCTGTAAGAAACACATATACATGATGCTAACCGTTTTAAATCAAGAGGTAAAATTCCGAGATACAAACTAGCTAAGTATATCGAGATCCCATGGATCGGCTATCTATGTGAAGAACGATTGCCAAAATTACGTAGCAGAACCTATAAATGACTTTTGTGACCCACAATGTCTGAAACTGAAACTACAAGAAATAACAACAATCTGTGTACAAATCGCCTACACACAATTGGCCAGATCAAAGTCTCCCGTGGGGCTGTGCTGTTAATAATCCAGACCGGGGGAAGCTAATCGAATGGGCAGAAAAAGAACATCTTCACCTACTTTTCGACACCAAAGATAATACAAGCTTTAGCTGTGCAAGATGGCAAGCAAACAGCAATCCGGATCTTGTGCTTTGTCACTAAAGATCAGAGAAAGATACCACTGGCTAGCTCCCGCAAACTGCTAGAAAACTTTCCCCACAGCCAGCACAAACCTTCCACAATTACCGTGTGTCTGCAAATTCCAATCATTAGAAGCATACAGTTGCCTAGATGGAACTTTAGGAAAGCGAACTGGGTATTCTTTCGAGAAGAGGTAGATAAAAAAATACAGAATATAATACCATCAGTTATGAATTATAAGCAGTTCCTTAACCTAACTTATCAGGCAGCCAAAATTAGTATACCCCGAGGATTCCGTAGAAAGTATATCCCCGGTTGGTCAGCTGAGCTTGAAGGTCTCTGCAAAAGGTACGAGCAAAGTGGAGACCCTCGACTGGTAGATGAACTGGTGCGAAGTTAGACAAAGAAAGAGCAAGCAAATGGGGAGAAGCTACAGAAGGACTGGACTTCACTCACTCAAGTAGGCAGGGCTGGACTCTCCTCAGACGCTTAGGAGCAGCTGCACCGCCACCTGACAGAACTATAGATATCAATCCAAATGAAATTGTCGAACATTTTCGAGCTATTTGCAATAATGTACCTCTAAATAAAAACTTCGAGAGGCAAATAAAAAATGAAGTCAAACATAACTTCCGATCCCTTCCTAAGGACTCTGAGTGGGCGCAGCCTTTTACCGTAGAAGAATTAGAAATCGCTTTGAACAATATGACGCCACGTAAAGCCCCAGGATTAGATAATGTATTACTTGAGTTTTTTAAACAACTGGATGAAACAGCGAAGAGATGGCTGGCAGATTTCTATACCACAATTTTACAGACTGGGGGAATGCCAAATTCCTTTCGGAAGGTGAAGATCCTTGCAGTTTGAAAACCTGGCAAACCTGCTAATGCCCCATCCGGTCGTCGGAAAAAAGTCTACCAAAAAAAGTCCCGGAAAAAAGTCCCCGGAAAAAGTCTCCACGGAAAAAAGTCCCCGGAAAAAGTCTCCTGGAAAAAAAGTCCCCGGAAAAAAGACCCTTGAAATTGCCCCAAAATTACGTTTTTTGTCAAATTTAGCACAAGTACAAAATGAAATTTTAAACAAAAATATGCTTCATTTAAGTAAACACTGCATTTTTCTTAAGTTACTTCTGCCAATGTATTTTCAATTCTTGGATGGAAATTTTGCTCTTGCACCACCACATTTCATGCAGCTGTATGTTATTAGAGTACCAGTGCGTGGATTTTTTGTAACTGCGGTATATAGTTTGCTGCAACGCAAAACTCAAGAAACTTATGAACATCTGCTCAGAACTGTATTAGATCAATGTGGTGATAGAAACATTTTCCCTGAACCTACTATAGTGCATATGGATTTTGAAAAAACGGCTATGAATGCAGTTAAAGTTATAATTGGTGAAGAGATAGAGATTAAAGGGTGTTTTTACCATTTGTGCCAAAGCACCCATCGTAAAATACAGAACTTGGGGCTAGAGATGACGTACAGGGAAAATGAACCGCTGACTCGGTTTTGTGGCATGCTAGATGGTCTTGCGTTTCTCCCATTGGAAGATGTACCCAGCGGTATGGATTATTTAAAGGAAAACACTCCAGAAGGCGCAGAAGATATCTTGAATTACTTCGATCAAACGTACGTTAAAGGAACTTACCGACGACAGCCCAATGGAAATGAAAATATTCGTATGCGCAATATACCCGCTCCGTATCCCCCGAAAACGTGGAACGTACATGCTGCAACATTAACAGGGGATGCTCGTATGAATAATCAATCAGAGGGATGGAATAACCGTTTTTCCAATCTAGTAGGCATCCAACACCAGTCGATTTGGACATTAATTACAAAAATGAGGCACGAATTAGCAACAGATAGCACTAAGGTTTTGAAAAACCAGGCTGGGATTGAAATTAAAAAAAAGACGTCCCCAGTATCAAATCATGCAGAATCGATTGCAAGGATTGTGTCAAGATTATCGAGATGGTGTACGAGATATCCCCGACTTTCTTCGAGCCATTAGCCACAACATTAGGCAACGAGCGGATTTGCAACATTAATTTTAAATTTTCTTATTTCTGTATTGTTATACAAATAAAACGAATGATAAATCATTAGATTATTTATTTATTCACGAAGTTTTGATAGCAGTTGTGTTTAATGATATTTTTAATCCAATTTTGCTAGTTTCGTTGTGAAAAACCGAGTTGTAAATCTAGTTTTTTATTGTCACTCAATATCTCGGGCTGTTTTTAGCGATTTTTTCCGTGACTTTTTTCCCGTGACTTTTTTTCCGGAGACTTTTTGTCCTGGATTCGCCCCATCCAGTTACCGACCAATAGCGTTTCTTAGTATGTGCTACAAGCTGCTGGAACGCCTGCTCCACAGTAGAATATCACCCACTATTGACGCTTCCATAATCCCAGAACAAGCAGGATTCAGGACTGGCTGCAGTACCTGCAACCAAGTACTAGCCTTAACTACCCACATCGAAACAGGTTTCCAGAAGGGAGTAAAGACCGCTACAGCTTTCATTGACCTATCGTCGGCCTACGACACGGAAGAAGGGAATGATACACAATCTCCAGAAAGTCATCCGTTGTACCAAAATTTCGTCCTTAATACAGAATATGCTGAGCAACCGCAGGATTGTAATACATCTGAAAAACAAAACAAGTAGAGAATGCACAATAAAGAATGGTCATCCCCAGGGTTCTGTATTGGCACCCTTGCTCTTTAACGTGTACACCAACGATATCCCAAAAACTCGTTCTCACAAGTTCATCTAAGCGGATGACTTAGCCCTTAGTACACAACATAAAGATCTGCAAACAGGCAGCGGTATTTTAACTTCCGAGCTTACAATCTTGCATGGATATCATAAGAAATGGCGATTACAACCCAACCCAATAAAATCTGAGGTCTGTGCATTCCATCTGAACAACAGAATCACAAATGTAGAACTAGAGGTGATCTTTGGCCAAGAACGAACAAGACACAATCCTAACCCAACTTATCTTGGAGTCACTCTAGACAGATCTCTGACCTACTGTAAAAAAACAAGAAACAATCTCATCCACAAACTAGCCGGAACCTCGTGGGGTGCAAATGCCGAAACTCTACGCACTGCCTCACTGGCCATGGTATACTCAACAGCAGAGTACTGTGCCCCGGTTTGGTACTGAAGTCGAAAGGCACAATTAGTGGACATATAGCTGAATGACACAATGAGAATTGTTTCAGGGAAGGTGGGATCCACCCCAACTAGCTGGCTTCCCGTTCTGTCAAACACAGCCCCCCCCAGCACTACGAAGACTAACAGCAGCTAAGCGAGAATGGGATAAGACTACTGATCAACGTAAGTAACTGCCGATTCAACAAGACCTGGCCAACCCTCCCCTCACTAGCCTTACATCAAAACAACCGATCTGGATGGACCAAAACCTAGAGGAACCAATAAACATTGCCCCGAGATCGAACGAATTATTTCATGCAATTCCAGAACTGAAAAACCGTAATCTGGCACCAGCAGCTGCAGTCCCACTACCAGGGATGGACCTCCCTAGAAAAACCTGGAACCGTCTTAATCGGTTTAGATGTGACCAGGGTTGGTGCCGCGACCTGATGTTTAAGTGGAACATGATCGACTCGCCAGAGTGCGATTGTGGAGCCCCTACACAGACCATGAACCACATTGTTGAGGAGTGCCCTACATGATCTAGAAGAGGCATCTCCGACTGCCACAAAATGGCTAGAAGAGCTAGATGTGGACATATAAACCACAAATTCTTCACGCCAACCACACGATTTACTTAGCTATATATTATTTTTTATATCTGACTTGACTTGTATATTATATGGTGTATTTTGTTTGTTCTTACTAAGTTAGTTTGTATTATATTAATTATATTATATTATTGTATTTTATATTTTATTGTATCTTACTGTATTGTATTGTGTTTTATTGTATTTATTATCCAAGTGCTGTGTAGCTTCTCATTCGAAATAATATATCTTTACTTATTATAAGTTTAGAGTCCCTTAACATAGCATTTGACAGGCATTCAAATTTTTAATTTTCCACAGCTACATCATGAACTCCGCATTTCATGTAGAATTTAATTAAATATACAGATTGTTTATACAGTAAGCATTGTAAAAAAAACATTAGCGCATAACGTATATTTTTCAAAAACTTTCTCTAAAAGTTTTGGTGTAATTAGGCTGCTAGTATTAGCCCAAACACCCTGTGTATTATTAAATTAAAGTTAAAGCTTCACATTTCACCCATGCTGAAACGTCTACACCTTTCAACTACATTGAGTAATAAAGTTCGTAATGTTTAATTTCCCTGTTTTAAATTACTCTAAACAGTTGTAGATATTTTGAATTTGCTAAAATGTGAAGGTTTGTCTACTATTTAATAATACATACAGTTAATTGGGTAATAAAGTTGATGTAAGCGTGGCCCCTATTTTCTCAGTGGGCGCTCTAAAACTATTTAACTAAATCAGTCAGAATGAGGCCACAATAAATTCTTCATTTAACCTGTCGAATAACAAACTCTTTTGCAAACTAACTGCCACCAAAATATACCACATTATATTACTTTGCAGACACAGAACTACAACTGTAATATTATTCACCCAACAAACATATCCTAGCCTAGTCGTACAATTTATCATATTATAAATTGCAATATTGATATATAGTGAATTTTATAACATTAAGCAGATAAACAGAAGAAATACTGCTGTATTTCATTCGATTATAGGAAACACTACCTTTGAATATATCTTTTACTCAACTAACACAAACCAATTAGGTAATTCTTAGGTTATGGTCAAAATATCTTCTAATACTGCATTGTCATGTGGCACTTCGGTATTAATTACATATCGAAATACAATTCGGTTGTATTTGGAACAGCATTTACAAAATCTAAAACTACTTGTGGTTTTACATTAGAACCTGCAATTTGCACATTCACAAATGGTGAAAAGATGACAAAATAAAAAGTCCGATTTTTACAAATAAACTGACAAAATGTCGAATAAATTTTTTAATTTTATTATTTCGAGGAAATAGTCTATATTTTGGGCAAACTTAACGATTTTGGCACTGCTATATTATTCTACATTACGAAAACTTATAAAACGTTTCTGGTTACTTACTAGTTCCGGTACACACGCTTGAAGTTTCAGCCGAAGGGAAATAGAATCAGTTTCGTCCTCTGTAGCGTTTAAATGGACAACTGAATTAAGGTTAAATATCTGCAAGCATGTGCGGCAAACATATTCGTTTTCCATTTTACAGAATAGTCTTATCAACCGTTACGTTTCGATACATCACCCAATAACGCCACCAGTGATACAAATAGTTCTCTTTTAGCAGTGGTAGGTTCAAACTATTAGCTCGTTCCGAAATGCCATATCGATGTAAAATAGTGCAATTGTGGAACCTAGCCATCATTTTTGAATGTTTTGGAATTTAATGTGGAAAACCGACATAGAAGATAAAGGGATGATGATAACGTAGACAATAGTAAAATAGTACGCATTACCAGAGAATAAAGAGTACTGATTACAATACAAGGAAAACTACAGAAGTATGTGGAGAAATATAAATATTTAGAGTGATAATAACCAAGGATTGACGAATAAAGGAAGAAAGCAAATAGGATACGTAATCAAATAAAAGAAACGGTGAATAGCAAAGAAGAATTAAGCACAAAAATAAACCTCATGAAACAATTTATCTACTCACATTACTGTACGCAGCATATTCCTAGACATTGCTAGCAAAATAACAGCAGCGGCATTGGAATACCTACGAAGAGTGCTGGACAAGACAAGAAGGGGTAGAATAAGACACAGAAATATAAGAAATGAACTAGGTAGAGCAACAATCAGTGATATAGAAACGAAACAGTTAAAGTGGTACGGACACATCATAAACGTGGATAAAACTAGATAATCCAAGAAAGTCTATCAAATGGGAGCAAAAGAAAGAAGAACCAAAGGTAAACCCGAGTACATGAAAACACAACATCAAGGAGACGACTAGGAATAGAAACAAGAACATCGAGTAAGGCAGGAGAATGGCGAGAGACCACATCATCTATAGGAAATAGGTAGAGGGCCCAACGCCTTAGGGCATAAATGGGTATAGAGAAAGAAGAAATAGAATATGAACATACTAGAAATGTTTATTCGGTTTGTTAGCAACCTACATACAGAGAGAGTTAAAAGTATGGAGACACTGATTTGCTGTCGTTAATATTCATTTGCTAAGAAAATGTTCAATACAAAAGTTTTTTATGAAATTTTTATCTACATATTGATATACACGAAAAATTTTGTTATTCAATTGTTTCTGAGTTATGACTTTACGTAATATTTTTTAAATGGCAGCCTATTAATGTTATACTACTATTCGATAGAGAATTTTTTTCTCTTTATAATGGTATAAAAAATTTTTGGGTTTGTGTAGCATTTCTTCGAGAAAATGCCGGTTAAAGTTAAAGTATTTACAATTAATTAACTCTCCGATTCGTAAACGAAACAGCCATGATAAACAAAAGCGAAGGGATAAACAAAGGCGAGCGAGTTTACCATTTTGATTTTATGAAAAATTATTTGCAATAATAATGTCGGTCAAAATCTTATTGTTAGAAAGATATTACTAACTAAATTAAACAACGACAAAAATACAATGTTGTCACAAACTACAAAAACATTAACAAAAACAAGTAAAGCATAAATAAATACAAACAAACACTTAATTTTAGTGAATTAAATGTTCAAACTGTCCTCCATTTACAATTTGACAATGACCCGATTTACAAAACCCCTAAGAGAATTTTCTAAGTAAGTACTTAAGTAAGTACACAGTATAACTAGATACAATATAAGTTAGATTGTTGATTAGGTTAGTTTATTAATAATATCTAGGCTAAGTAGCTAGTTAATGTCTAGCATAAGTGTTATTCTTTTCCTATTACCAATGTTACCAATTGTGCAATGTTATTATGTAGTTATTGAGCTAATAAAGCATATATTTTTATTATTATTATTATTATTATTATACGTGTGAGATGTTTGAGTAAAACTTCTTTGGAACTGAAGTGCCCCGCACTTTCATGACATGAAGTCTATGTTATTTTTAAGTTTTATAGGATTTCAATTTAATTGATAACTCTGTTAACTATTACGTAATTGTAAAAGTTATATAAACTATATGGTTTAAATAAAGTCACTGGCTTGGTTTTCGATGAGCAACCCTTATTGAAAATTTAATCGATAACACTGCAAATTTGAGTAAGCAAAAGTAATGGTAATATACATTTTTTACATAATATGTAATATAAATTTTAATGAAGAATTTTGCTGAATATGCTAGGAAAGTTATTCAGTTTAGAGAAAATCATCTGTAATAGTTCATATGTTGCTTTGTAGTTCTACTACGCCATAGTTATAAAAGTTCTGCTGTATCTATAATTTGTCTTAATAAACAAACATGAAAATAGTTTTACCACGTGCTACATATTAGAAATATTAGAAATTCGGTTCTTAATCATTAATACTATTTTTCTACGTTTCCACATAGGAATATGTCGAGACCGGAGCATTTAGCACCGCCTGAAATAGTAAGTTTCATTAGACTAACATATGTTTAAAAACTCTAACCTATAAATATTGATAATTTTTAATTATTATAGTTTTACAATGAAGACGAAGCAAAAAAATACACCCAAAAGTACGTAAAACCTATTGTAGTTTTGGATAATATTTATTATAAACATATTTTTAGTTCAAGAATTATTGATATCCAAGTGCAGATGTGCGAGCGAGCCATAGAATTGTTGGTTCTACCAGAAGATACACCTTGTTATTTATTAGATATAGGATGTGGTTCGGGCTTAAGTGGTAGTGTATTGGAAGACCAAGGGCATTTCTGGGTTGGACTTGATATAGCAAACGCAATGTTGGGTAACATCTTCCTGCAAAAAAGTAAATCTTCATAAATTGAAATGAATGTTTCAGATGTAGCACAGGAACGAGAAGTTGAAGGAGACTTGTTATTGTCAGATATGGGCCAGGGTTGCCCATTTAGAGCAGGTACTTTTGATGGAGCTGTCAGTATATCGGCTTTACAGTGGCTGTGCA
>JABXWE010040228.1:0-37877 GCA_014611495.1 Limonius californicus
GACAGGTGGCTGAAACTGACATTTCAAACTTTCAAATTCAAATCGAACTACCAACATCGTAAAAAACAAACTAAAAACAGTACGATTATAGGCCTCCTTAACGTACTGTTTTTAAGTTAAAACAGTGCGCTTAGAACGGCTTTATAAAACCGAAATAGAAAAAAAAAGATATTCTATTGCATCCCTATTGTGATACTCAGACACTATTCTCCTTATTCTTTCGTCGGCTTGACGATATTTCCGAAGTTTTAAAGGTGGTTCGTTTCCGGCAACTAGCTATTCGTAATAGGTATCACGCCCATTTTATACTTTTCGTGGTCCATCAATAAGCTTCCATATAGTGGGATGATTTCTTATATTCATTTATTATTCGCCGCTTCATTTGAATTGGTCTCAATCCAATTGCCGCTCCATAGAAATTAAAATCGTTATTTAAATTGCCAATTTTATGTTAGTTAAAATTTCGCTGTTTTGTTTTTCCAAGATTGAGTTATGTTGACAGTTCCCTTTGTAGGCTTACATTGCCGAATATTGCCTTGTTCGCGCTTGACCCTGAAAGCTTCTGATAATTTACGTGTCGAATTATTCAAGAACATTTTAACCATATTTCGAATTATGTGGCAATATTTTGGGAGTAATGCAAGTTTGAGGCGCGTTTAGGTCTTCAGTCAATTTTACATCTCCGATGGCTCCGGTCTAACCCAATTCGATCTCCGGGGGGCCGTAAATAAGTTGAGTACGGCAGGGGCGGCTTGGGTTTTTCGATGGGTATCCATCGCGTAATCTCGTATCGATATATCGCCGTGGAGTGAACAGAATATCGACTAGGATTTTAAAGAAAATGCGGTGGATATCAACCCTAAAAAGGCAGTTCATTGCGAATTTGCCGATCGCCTTTGGCGGATTAGTATCGAGCCCATTGTTCCTGTACCTGTGCCGTTGCTGCGACGAACTACGAGGGTTGTGCAGCAAATATCTCTTCTCGCAATTTTCCCGACGAACGTCTACTTTTTACCTGCATCTGGGAAACAAGCCCAGAATTGTACCTGCTTCGCTATCGACTCCTGCATCAAAATGCAAAATAAAGAACTAAAGTTTTGTGTTTTGTGAAAAGAAACCGTTTACGCGCGAACTTACAAAATGCAACGTAATTGAACCTTTTTTTTTGAATACAAGAAGCGACCTTCAGTGGCTGATTGTCTTTGTTTGCCCTACTGATTGTAAAAAGTAATTTCTTTTATATTGTCATGCTTGTAAACTCGATGCCTCTGGCCGCGTAGTTCTTTAAAGAATGTAAATATATCGTGCGCCAGTAGCGGCGGGTTTGTTAATTGAACGTTCAAACCACAGTTTGTATTGTTAAACTACGAGATCATTTGCTGTCCTTTTTTTGTATTGTGTCATTTTTAATAGCTAATTATATGTATGTTAAAATTTACTATCTCTTTTATTATGGTGCATTCTGTGTTTGTGTGTGAATTTTGCAAGCTTTAGAAACAGAAGGGAGGCACAATAAAGGTGAATTCGATTCCCGTAAGCTGCTGGCTTTTCGGCCTTCCACGAGGACCTACAATATCAGCTGTATTTGGAAGGTGGCGCCCACTAATTTTGACTTAATCTGTACACATCTAGGAAGATTGCCTCCTGTAAGCAATTTCCGTGAACTCCCCTTACTCCTCTGAGCTAAGCTGCAGGCCTTATTCTACCTATTCGGTTACGGGTCGACGGAAAAGCTTGTTTGGCCCTTAACAGATTGACTCCTAATTCAGTCTGCAGTTGTCGATGTGCAGTTTCCGCGTGGTTGTTGGTTCGATCTTCTTCGTTTAAATTTTAAAATTGCTATTTCTATAGTTTAGAATACTCCTATTTAACAATTAAGAATTGTTACCAATTAGCATCATACGTTTACAGACAATACATTATACGATGAAACAGCGGCGATAAAACGGCCTCCGCGATGAAACCCCGGCAATAAAACCGCTCGGAGAAAAAACGGCGGCGATGAACCGATAGCGCTGAAACGTCCCATTCCGAAAATTTCTACGTTGATTCTACTGAAGGCATTTTAAAATATCAATTCTGTCACAAAATGAAACAAAATCGTGAAACAACTAATTAATGTCTACTAGGTATTGTGCTTTTTCTAAGCAACAAGTTGATGAGAGACAGTAGACGACGGTCTAGGACATTCAGGCGCGGCCGTTAAGGCGCCGCCGTTAGGGCGCTAGACACAAGGGCGCGAAGACACTAGGGCGCGGGTCGTTAGAACGCAGAGACAGTAGGCCGCGAGGACATTAAGGCGGGAGCCATTAGGGCGCTAGGCTCGGTGTTATAACTAATAATAAAATTATTTTAACAACAAGAAGGGTTGCCCTTTTCTTATGATTTTACTAATGCTTCTATCAGCATTTTTTTAGTTATACAGTTTTGAAGATAATATCTACCATAGACTAATAATTAGTCTACGCTAATACGTATTTAGCTGTTTAATAATTGTAATTAGGGAGTTAGTGATTCTGACCATTACATTTGTTAAAACTGTTTTTAGTTGGAATAGCACTTCGGGGGCAGAAAATTTTAATAAATCTACAATATAACGTTGAATAACCTATTAACCATTATTAAGATAACCTGGAAAGGATTAAAAAATCATGCATAATTTTCTGCATTGCATACAAACCTGTACGAAAATATTTCATTTTTAAAACCACAGGAAACCCAAATGATACCTATCAACAAAATTAATTTAAAAACAAGAAGGAAATGAAGGTCGGTTCTTTTGGGTGATTTTACTATTTGAATTTTGTAACGTCGTATACTTTTGAACATACTGGATGATGTATGTCTAGTTGCATATTGAAAAAAATCCAAGGGCAGGTTGAGAAATTTTTCGTCACTCTTTACAAGCCTTAATGACTAACTTTTAGTCTGACAAATATAACACAGTTGTCGACCTAACGGTCCGCGTCCTAATGTCCACGCGTCGTAACGGTCCGCGTCTTAATGTCCACGCGCCCTACTGTCTCTGCGCTCTAACGGCCGCGCCCTTGTGTCTAGTGCCCTAACGGCCGCGCCCGAATGTCCGGCTCCGAGTAGACGAACACTACAACCACTTGATTTTTTTAATGGAAATAGTGATCATTTCATATGCAATAATAAAACATTATTTTATCAATGTTTCAAACCCGTAGCTTTATTTTTAATGGGTGGTGCAGTTCATATGAAACTGAGCATATATAACAAACGCCAGTCTTATAAAGTTTGTGATCGTGTTTTCACTTTATTACCATCTTGGATGTGTTGTCCGGTAATTTAAAAAAAGTGGTACGCAGAAAGATCGCATATTAATGTAGTATAAAAAGCTTATTTTAGCGAATTTAAAGACACTTTAATAGCCTCTTCAGTGTTTTTGGTCGAAGGGAATTTTCATGTATATTACTGTTCTTGAGTTGCTTTTATTTTAATGTGGATATAGATTCTCTTATAAATTAATTATAATACTCAGCTTCATGAGAAATATCTTTATTTACCAACTACCTAATTAATGGAGGCGATTGTCCATAATTGAAATTTAATTATAAGTCCTCTAAAAGTATTTGACAACATGAATTAAAGAGTGGTTCGTTCTTGTCTTTGCGTTTACTTTAAAGTGGAATTTATTTCATCTATTAATTTCCTGGTTTATCCCACTAAACTTAATATACTGCTGGTTAAGTTAACCTTACGTATACACAGTCCTTTCTACTTTCTCGCATTTGACACTGTCAGTAATGGAGAACGCTTTTTATCGACGATTAGCAATGCCAACTTCAAAGTGACAATTACACTCTATTCTAATTTGCTTTTTCTTTCGATGGTATGGTAGTTATGTAGAAAGTGATTTTTTAAAAAGTCAATTGCAGTAGCCTAGGGATTGTCCCGTCTATATTAAGCTTTAGAATCTGATAATATGAAAATTGTAACAGAAAGAAAGAAATCTTGACGAAAAACCTGTAATTTACTTACCTTAATAAATTACAAATCAGTTGCAACTAAATACTTGTTCATTTTCAGATATTGTTGGGCCAAAATTTTTAACTACCTGAACTGTCACACAGTTTGACATACAGGTAAATGTCATTCAAAGCTCATTACAGCTGACTGCAGACGGAATAGCTTTTTTTCTAGGCTTGCTGCAATTGACTTTTTAAAAAATCACTGTATACTTATTATTAATAAACTCTAAAACGATATAAAATAATTGTATGGAAATTTAACTGAAGTGACTTCGCGATACATAAATTGCCTAAATCACCACTTTGTTTAAAACCATGCTGCCTGAAATATTTCTTTCTGAACTACTGTTTACTTATTAACTACAATATTACATAATTGATTACAGTAGTTAATCATCAATGATACTAAAATAACGTACCTCCTGTCCTGATTGATTTAACTGTTTTCGAATTTCTATTTTAACAAGCCTGCTATTTTAATCGCATTATTTATCAAACTGGCACTGTAATTTAGAGACTGCTAAATGTGGTGGGTTTATTGCAGTTTGTATTTTCACCATGTCTGTGTAACAAACGATCGTACACACTTTTTTGGCGGCCAATTGTTTTTTGTTATTTTTGTATTTCATTACTAGCGCTCAACAATTATTCAAATTAAATTCGGTTCGACGAAGCCATTCTTGCATTGTATTTATTTCATTCTGCAGTTGTAAATTAATATTGGTAAACTGAATGCAGAATTCTTTTATAAATTGCCATCAATTAGTGATGAACGATGTAATGAAGGAAATAAAAGAAAACAAAAGGAAATTAAATGTGTGATATAGGAACATGAAATTAGTAGAAAATTAAGAATAAATGTTAAGAAGTCTAAGGTGATAGGGAACTAAGACTGGAGACATCATAAAATTACACGAAGAAGAGACTGAACCGTGCAAATAATTTAGGTATTTAGGAGAAGATAGAGAACAATGGAAGAAGTGATGCTAAACTAACGGCCAGATTCAAAATATTTTATTCGCTATATAACGCATTCGTAAGGAAAGAGAAAATAGCCAACAAAACAAAGGTGATAGTGTTCAAAACAATTTTTAAATCCATACTAATAAACGGAAGTGAAAGCTGAGTATTATCGACGCAAATAGGAAGCAAAATACAGGCCATGGGAATTGAGATATTTAGGTGGCATAAAGGGTATTACGAGAAAGGATAAAATTGAAAATTATATAGTAAAAGAAGTACCTATAGTGAAAAGTATCAAACATCACCACCTAAAATGGTTTGGACACTTAGTGAAGATAGAGGAGGAAAAAACAGCGAAGAGAATATGGTAAGCAAGACTACAACGGAGAAGAACAAGAGTCAGACCAAGGAAAACCTGGGACAAGGAAGTATGCGAAAATAAAAAAAAAATGGGGGGGAATGGCACAGAACGAAGGGAAAAGATTGGCAAAGAACAAAACTGAATGGCATTGATGACTTATTTAAAATGTTAGGTTAGGTTAATGTCCCACTACAGGGCACCGGCCTCTTTTCTGTCACATTCTTCTCCTTAGCGCTATGGTAAAAACACGGGGGCATACAGCGCACTAGGGAATTGTATGTGGTGGATGGCAGCACACGATTGATGTTAACTACCGTAGTAATGCTGGGGAATTAAACCCAAGCTACAATCAACGTTTTGCTCAAAAAGTGAACACATTGCCAGCTGAACTACCACTACACACTTTTAGACTATATACAGGGTGTTAATGAATACGTGTTTCAAATTTATAGGGTATGTGGGGATTCAAATTACATCAACTTTTAGTAAGAAACTAACATCAGGAAAGGCACCGTTTTCGAGCTAAGACTGAATTTAGGAGTAATGCTCATAGTAGTCGAACATAGAAAAGTTCATAACAATTGTATTTATTTCTCACTACAATAATTACTAAAAATGACGACCACACACATCGATACAATCATTGCACCTCCGTAGTATATTTTGGTGTACTTTTGCAACAGTACCAAGCGTTGTTTGAAGTTCTTGCGCTGTATTTAGAATATAGGCTGACAGATCACCTTTTGACTCGGCAAGCATCTCGTAATCCAGAGTCTTCATACGACTGCACAAAACAAATCTAGGGGAATTAGGTCCCGGTAGCTTAGTGGCTATACTACTAGGACTCCTCAGCCAACCTATCACCGTCACCGAATACTTAGTTGATGTAGTTTCCAACGGTAAGCGAAACGTGTGATGGGGCACCGTTATGTTGAAGCCAGGTATGTTGACAAATCCCCAGTGGTATTTCTTCCAACAAGTCTGGCAATACTTCTTGCAAAAAGGTCAAGTAAATGGGGCCGGTGAGACGATGTGGAAGAAGGTACGGTGCAATTTAACAACAGTGAGGTAAATTACTACTATTACATGTAGCTCGAAAACGGTGCGCTTCTGGACATGAGTTTTTTATTATAAGTTGGTCTATTTGTATCTCCTACATACCCTATAAGTTTATAAACACGTATTCAGTAACACCCTGTATATATAAATAATAATAAATAAAAATAATATTTATGCCAAAGTTAATTTTGTCTTCCTATCCGTAAATATTCAGCTAATCGCTGCTGTTAATTTTAAGAGGTAGTTCTGTATGGCAAATATTTAATGTAGGTAATCGCCTAAATTAAATGTTACGTATGGTGGTAGCTCAATTGGTAGAGCTCTCTCTTTCTGAGTAAAACGTCGATTCGGGTTTGGGTTCGAAACCTAAGCATTACTATGCAGATTTATAAAAATTTTGTCTGCAACCCACCACACACAATTTCCCGATCCGGTTTACAACCGTGGGATCTTAATGCTAAAAGCCTTTTCTGGAATGTCTGTCGTTCGGATTCGACGTTAAACTGTAGGTCCCCCATATTTCTACCTTAGCGCTGAGGAGAAACACGTGGTAGAAAAGAGGTCGATCCCCAGTAGTGGGTCGAAAAGGCTGTCAGTGATGAATAGAACTTATAAATACCATAGTGAAAATTCCAAAAGCTTCCGAAAAATCAATCAACGTATCCCGCATTAAAACTTGAGAAAACACTGAACTTTCTCATATTTGAAGTTTAAATTTAAACTAACGCGTGTTTATATATTCAATTCAAACGAACGTATTAATTCGAACTATCTAATGTAATACGTTCTAGTCAAAGCGACATAATGAAACTGGTACAGTGGAAGCGAGCGAGGATTATGTGATTAGCTGGATGAACAACAACTTTATACTTGTACACTATGTATTTTAAGCTTTAGGATGCGACTTTGAGATCAATTTTTGCTAATAACCTAGAAAACCGTAGAAGTTTATACCGGCTTGTAAAGCTCGTTTACAAATTAAGCCAAAAATCCATAACAATGTCAGAAAATATATCCGAAAATTACCCTAAATTTTTGATACCTTTACCTTTATTTAAATAAAGTTCCTGAAGCATTTCGGAATTTTAACAGTTGCTTTATTTTTGTTAAAGTATTTGTATATTTTAAAATTACAACACCCTAGGGTGGTTGTGAAATTTATGTCAATTTCGCTATTGGTTTTTCAAAAAATCATACGGGCATTAATGTTGAATTGGTCAACACAGAAAATATATTAAAAATTTGGTTTTCTATCTATAGGATACATCAGAAACTCATTTCAGTTATATCTTCGCATCGGAAAGGTTTTAAAAACATTCTGACATACTACAGGTCATTTAATAAATCGCTTTTTCGAATTCATGTTCGTCTAATGCCTGTATCGTAAAAAATGTATGGGATTAGTAATAAGGAAGAAATCAGATACACTGGATGTCAACGAGAACAAGATTCTCACCTTTTCTGGTATTTATAAAGTAGAAGACTCAATTATTTCATGATATTGGCAATTTAGTACCTCCTCAGGTTTCAGAAGAGATGATAACTTTCTGATATTAAATACAATACCCTGTATTTTTTTATATACCGACCAAAAACTAAACTCCGCAATAGCTACATGTAGAATAAAACTATTACTTTACACAATTAAATGTTATAATAAAATAGTTATTTATTTACCAAGGATAGTAAGTGTTATTTTTGGTTGGAGAATGCAAGCATTCAAGACCCAAAAATACTCCATACTACCAGAGGTGCATCTGAAATTTTGCATCATACCTGTGCATAATTAAATTCATAACTTCATTTTTTGGACTGTCATTATTTATTTTCTTTGATCTAACTATTTATAATAATTTTTCTGGTTAAATTAAGTACTGCTTTACAAGTTTCCTTTATTACTCTGTAACAAAAGATATTTATAACTATGTAAAGAATTACAACGAAATTAAATTAATAATTGTAATGGTTTTGTGTTTTCATGTTAGAACGTGGATAATTTAATAATTTGTGAAGAAATAGAGGAAGCCGCTGAAGCTGCCTATCCTAAGTTGCTACCTGTGTAATCCCAAGAAAGGTATACAGCCACATACAATTTTTTTAAAGAATGCTGCCACGAAAAGAATGCATGTAGTATTACAGAAAAAGTGCTGCTTGCCTGTATCTAGGATACATCCAGAAAATTGAAAACTCCATGTAGTTTATGGAGTAAGTATTCCATGTTAAAAGCCCCTTATCTATCAGCGATAATAAAGATATCTCAAATATTCGAAACTAAAAGATTTCTTGAAATGAAAAAACGATGGTTATAAACTCACAAAATCCTATATATTTACAAGAGAAGATATGGATAAATATGGTAAAGTGAACAATAACCATTTCGGTTTCGCTGTTCTCCACATGAACCTGTTTTTTCAAGTCGTTATGGTAATGGGGATTTCTGGCGTTTGTAGAAAAGATGAATTATGTAAAATGTGAACAGACGACGTTGAAGATAAAAATTCTGTAATAACAGCAAGAATACCAGATTCGAAAATGGAATACGACATTCTTTTACGATTATTAACAGAGAAGAAAGGTATTTTAATCTTATTGGATTAATTAGAAAATGCATCAGTTTTGACCTAAAACTACCGAAAATCGATATTTTTTTGAAAATATCAGTCAAGAAATATGTAAACCATCAATAAAAAAAAACAGTTTTGCAAATTTCCTGCTATAATCGCGGAATTCCTAAAACTTGAAAATCCTAGAGCTTATACCTACTGGGAATTCATTTAGAAGAACTTCTGCAACTTTTCTGGCTGACACCGGTATTGCCATGGTGGAGAGTTAGGTTGGGGATTCATTCAGAAATAAATTAGAAATCGCAGACAGGATTTTGTTCCCAATTCATCTACAAGATATACGATAGAGCAGCACCTCCACCTCCACCACCAGAACGAGGAACACGATGTGGAAGTAAATAGTGATCTAGGCGTTATTACTCCATGGGCTGAAGAAAATCAAGTTTGTCTAGAAATTAAAAGTGTTGAGATAAAGGAAAATATAAGTTCAGTTTCAACAAAAGAATTTAATTCGATTGTTCAAGTTAGTGACTGTTCTAATTATTGTTCGGTTACGTTTAATGTAACTAAGTAAATATAGAATACAAATGGATACATGTGGGAAGACTCTATAAAAGAGACCAAAATACTAGCCGAGCTTGGAATAACAAATATTCTAGAAATTATGAACGAGTGTTAGACCTTGTTCTAAGAATGGAGAACCATAGAATTCCGAAGGCGCTATACCACTACAGAACAGACCCCTAGGCAGGCGAAACGTAGGTAGACCAAGAAGCAGATGGATGGATCAATTCGTGTGAAGACGGAACAGACCTCAAAGGCCTACACCTTGATGATGATGATAATGATAAATATAAAATATTATACCCAATATTATGTGAGTGTGAAGTTCTGTTCTGTTATAAATAAAGTTAATATCCTTCGAGATTCATTATTCAAATTTACTTTTTTACCCTTGGGTTTAATTGAAATATTAAGTTAAGTTTGGCATGGCAACAAGCACTACAATCTAAGGTGTCACTTACTATTAAGAAAGCAATGACGTATTGACCTACTTACTAATCAAGTATGATGAAAATGCGTTTTAATTGCTATTTGCTCTCCGCAAATTTTAAATGGAATAATATTGGCTCAGAGATCACAATGTACAGAATGTTGCAGTTCAAATAAGAAAGTTCTATGTGATACAAAATACATGAAGTTTTATACGTACCGAGTGTCAATTGAAAACATACAGTATGTTATATATAAGTCAAAAGGTTGAACGTTTCTAGAAAACGTTTCTACCACATGGTGGGGGAATCATCATGACTCATGAGGTAACCTTCCCCATTCAACCCCTTAGGCTCTAGGTATCTCAACAAGAAATTTTACTCTGTAATATGTCACTGAAAAGCTCTTTCCAAATTCTTTTCAATAGTAGCATACATTTTTCCCCACTAATTGCAGAAAAACAGTCCCCAAAATCTCCAGATTTTGAACACATTAGACTTGTTCATATAAGGTCACTTAAAATCTGTTGTCCACAAAATTCAGCTTCAGTCTATCGCACAACTACGTCAAGGAATAGTTCAGGAGTTTCGAGGTTATTCTACAACAAACCTTCGAAAATTTTCGAAGAGAATTTCATAGTAGATTTTGCTATTGCCTAGAGAATAATCTAAAGCATTTTTGAACTTTTAAACTAATATTTTGAAATTTGACTTGATGATTGGTTCAGAACTTCTCGAGGAATATTTTATAATTTTCCCGGAACGAAGAAAAAATGTTTGCTACTAATGAATAGAATTTGGTAAGAGTTTTTCAAAGTCGTATCACATAGTAAGTATTACCTAGAGCCTAAGGGGTTGAATGGGGAAAGTTACCTTATGAATCATTATGATTGCCTCTCCATGTTGTAGAAACGTTTTCTAGAAAAGTTCAACCTATTTAGTTCCAGAGATATAACACATGGTACGTTTTCAAATTGACACCCTATATATTAACTTAAACAAACTTCCTTTGTTTTATTTATAAATAAAGGAAGAAAGTAAGGGTAGATCCGCTTCTCCTCGATATCGTGAATACCGAATACACGAACTGGCCGAATAAAATACATATAAATGTATAACCATTTGCAAAACATTCGTGTTCCTAAAACCCAATAATATTTTCAAAAATTATTGCTAAATAAAATTATCAACGCGAATCAATTTAAAATTTTAAATGTTTCTGAATGGTGTAATAAATATTACGTAAATTATACATTTTCCTTGGCACAGGAAAAAGCCTAAGCATTAACGACCTCTCCACTGCTCTTGGGGCTTGTTTCATACCATTGTTATCTCGTGTTTGTCTTTGTCCGTTTTCTCTAATTAATTTCCCACACTGTTACGTTGTTTGTGTTTTTTTATGATTATACGCCCACACTGCTTGAAGTGCATTGTAGTTACATTGCGAACAATGAAACGCTAAGCTCGTTGAAGAAGTGCACGAGATTGTAGAGACTACTGTTATTGCAGTTTGCTATTTTATTATTGTAGTAACTTGCAGCAGTTCTAGGGATTTCATATATTTCTAATGCGTCCTAGCATGTATGTGTGTGCTTTAGTGAAATGCTATACAATAAATATTATAAAACTGCTAATGGAGAACTTCTAACTTATACATTCCACAATATAAAAGGTATAATGTATAAAATTGTCTGATGTTGGATTTCTCGTTAAGATAATTATTTATTCGGTTATTCAATTTCTCATTATCACAATATGTCATTTACCAAGATTTGTTCTAGGTAGATTTTACTGTAATTTGATCGCATTAGTTACTTGATTAATGTACCTGTTGGAAGCGCATTACGGTGAGCAGGGCACTCTACAATATTAAATACTTGCTGCAACTACAATTTATAGATTTTAAATAATTAATTTTCCATACTGGTTTATTCAGAAATACCATCTATACAAAAAATGTGGCGGGTATCAGTTCTAAATAAAAAACTTGAGCTTATTGAGCTCCAAATCCGAAAGAATTTGTATATTAATGTCAGAACCGTATCGTTTTCAATGTAAATAAGAAACCTGAATTGCCACTGACTGTAAGGTTATGTTGTTGTAATAAATTTTTTTCTGGTGCTCATTATCAAGCCGAATTTCACGAAAGAAACAAACGAGCTGTCCGCACTTAACATTAGATCTCATAATATCTAACACCATTTTTTCTTTTCGAAATGGGGAAAAATAGGTCTTGTCTACTGCCTAATGCCATATAGAGTATGAACCACCCTCCAACTATGAAAAATGCCATTAATAGAGACGAACAATATGATAACGTATAGTAACTGTAACAACAACGCCGGATATAAATAATTTAATATTGAAAACTATAGAGTTCACGTTCCTTATGATGAATTAACTTCGCAAGGATCATTATATATATATATATATATTGCCATGATATTTATATTAAATTAATGTAGTTATTATTAACTATTTGTTAAATGTTTTTATCATGCCTTAAACTACACTAAAATACCTTCGGAAGGACTGTTATGTATTAAAAAGGATATTTATTATAACTATAATCCATATTTGAACCTGAAATATAGTCTAGATACATTAATAATGTCGTAAATTGTAATAATTAATGTTCAATTATGGTTAAGGATGTATTTGTAGACCTGTTTTGTGTAAAAGGTGTTTTCGATTCTTCGTACGATGCCTCGTTTTGTGAAATATGTACTCCGAGTGAGCTTTTGCAGTGTTTGACTTTTTGAAATCCTGATGTATGACTAAATATTCATTGTAGACGATGATGTGGGTCTTTTTGGACTGTACCAGAGCCCTAAAACTCAAAGATAACTGTTATTTTAAGTTTATCGTTGAAATGTATATAATTTTGATGCAAAATGTTTTATGTTAGCCAAATAAGTTCGATACTATCTCTAGGAAGGCTTTTATTAAGTTTCTCTGTTGATTTATGTTGTTTATTTATGATAATTATGTTTGAATATAAATTCTAAAGTTTATAGGTTAGATTTGGTATTTCTTATGTTATAACAATTCTTTGGTGAAGAATATATGAGGATTTGGAGCTATATAAGTGTTGGGGAAAAACCTGGTGTTATATTTAGTAAATATTAGTATGTAATTTAATTATGTAATTTTTTAATGTATATTGTAAAATTAATTTGATTAGGTAACCTTGACAGAATTTTGCCTTGTTTGGTGTCATAATGTGTATTTTAATGTGAGGAATACATTGATGAAAGCTGTTTTTATGTAAATTTAGTTATAAAAAAATTAATTTAGTTTATAAGATTTTCATGCAAATTAGATAATTTTTTTACTTGATTTTGATTGGTTGAAATTCTCGTGAAATTTTTGATTTTGTCCTTGTTTCAAGATATTGCTAAGTAACGATGTTATTTTGTTAGTTTTTGTAGAGGTTTCTGGCAGGAAAAATTGAAATCAGTTCCTTTATGGCCATCGATCAAAGCGTATGTAATTACATTAAGCGCTCATATTAATTTTATTGTTAAAAGAGGCGTAACCTCAAAAAGAAAATTAAGTTGGGTTATGTGCTTTGTGTACAAAAATTTTAAACCATTAGTAAATGTTAATTGTGATAAGAATTGTGTTTTAATAATAATAAAAGAAGTTACCTTGATTAAAACAATCGAAGTGTGTTTCTTTTGTGGAATTCTTCTGGAAAGATAAGGGAATAATATTGAAATTTACTAATAATAACTTATATAAAAAAAATTATAATTCAAAGATATTAAAACAGAATTAATGGACTTACCTTAATAAATTCAGACATTCAAGTGGACAATTACAGTGCTTCTGTGATTTAATGATTTAAGTTCACAAACCATCGAATAAAGAGAACTTGGTGCTGTCATATTCAAAATCAACTGATTCCAGTCTAGACAACGAGGCCGTCAAGCGGATATATGCAGATGTTGCAGTTTTTAAGAAGAAATGGTGTCTACATTACCATCAAAGGGACTGGATATTCAAGCTAAGTTAAAATTTAATTTTGTGTTTACAATATTATGTGGTATATTTGCTGCATAAATAGCTATCTAAATCAGTGAAGCCACGAAACATATTACCTTGAGTTTTAAGAGTCTATTTAGATGCTGGTATATTAATTTATGTTTATTTAATTTGAGAAAACTCAAATTTGGCGCCCAACTCAAAATTACTTTTGTTATAGTTATTTAATTATTATTAACATAAAAAAATACATGGCAATATATATATATATATATATAAAGGATTTGTACAGTTGTCACTGTCTTCCTTCTCTCAACCTTCCTCTCCACTCTTCTCTGTTGTTCCATTCCCCCTCTTGAAGCCCTCGATTTTCCATTCCTTCGTCTACTTCGTCGCGCCATGATCTCCTTGGCCTTCCTCTTTTTCGTCTTCCCATAAGACTCCATTCTGCCATCTTTTTTATCCATCTATGTTCTTCCGCCCTTCTAACGTGTCCGTACCATAACAACCGTTTTTCTTCTATATATGTGTTGGCATCTTTTTCCCTTCCCATTCTTCTCCGTATCTCCTCGTTCGATACTCTATCCATTCTGGTTAGCCTGCAGCATCTCCTCCAAAACTCCATTTCCGTTGTTGATATCTTTCCCTTGTTTTTCTTGTTGGTAACCTATACTTCTGCCCCGTAGGTCATTGTACTCTGTACCATTGTACTGTATATCCGGCATTTGGTGTTCTTAGTTATATCTCTGTCCCATAAGAATGAGTTAAGTTGCCTTATACATGTTCTATAGTTAGCGCCAGTGTGCTTTTAATTTCTTCCTCTGTCGTTGCCTCTTTTGTCACTGTAAACCCCAAGTACTTAAATATGCCTGTTCCTTCAATTTCTAAGTTTTGTTCTGTTTTTAGATCTTTTATATTTACTTCTCCTGTCGTTAGGTATTCTGTTTTCCCAAAGTTAATTTTTAATCCGACTTTGGTATACTGTTCTTTGAGTTTTCGCACCATGTAACTCAGATCTTCCTCATCTTGTGCTATCACCACTTGGTCATCTGCTAAACTTATTATGTAAATATGTTCGTCTCTGACCGGTACTCCCATCCCTTTGCATTTCCTTTTCCAGTTACCTAGCGCGTGTTCTATAAATATTTCAAATAGTGTTGGTGACATGGAGCATCCTTGCAACAGTCCTTTTGTTGTCTCCAAGTTGCTCGTAAGTTTATTTCCAATTTTAACCGCTGTTCTGTTGTTTTTATACATATTTTTACTGCGTTGATCAGTTTTTGGGGTATTTCGATTTTTACATTACCTTCCATAGTTCTTTTCGTGGTACGGTATCATATGCTTTTCGTAAATCAATGAATGCCATGTGTATTGGTTTGTTTTTTGCATTCTTCTTCTCTGCTAATTGTTGTATTGTGTAAATGTGGTCAATGGTTGATCTTCCTGCTGTAAACCCTGCCTGTTCCTTATTGCGTATTACTTTCCCATATATCCTTCCCATCGTTGCTATTACACTTATACCTCTATAATTTTCGCATTTCTTCCGGATTCGTTTCTTATAGATTGATGTTATGTATGATTGCTTCCATTCCATGGGAGTATCTTGTCCATTAATAAATTCTTGGAACATTCTCTGCATAATCGAAATAATTTGTTCGTACCGTATTTTATTAACTCCGCTGTGATTCCGCCCGGTCCTGCAGCTTTACCATTCTTGATTGTTGATTGTTGATTGTGATTGCTTTCTTAATGTCTTCCATTGATACTTCTATCAGAGCTTCTCCTGTTTCTCCCTCTTCTGGATTATTGGATCATTACTTTCAATAATTCAGCTACAACTTCAACGGCGATTTGCTAATGCTAATGGCACTGTAATACCGGTCTAAGACGTTTTAGTGCAACCGGTTTGGCGAAGCCTATATTGCGCGCGCAGTTTGGCGCAGACACATTTGGGCGCAGGGACGGTTGGGAGTAAAAACGTTTGGGCGCAGGAACTGTTCGACGCAGAAACGTTTGGCATATATAACATATATAAAAGTGGTTTGTTTCATAAAATGTCTTATATTACTAATAAAATTGCTGAATAATCCGATCCTATTAATAAATCCCAATTGTGAAAACTGATTTATAAAATATCTTGAACACAACGTTCAAAAATTCTTTGCCTACCTCAAAATATACCAATATATCATATACATAAATGAAAGTACTGTACACCTTTGTTCATACTTTTTATTATACAAATTAATTAAAATTTTGATGACTGCATTCTATTCCATATTATGTCAGGTGTATTTGTTTTGTAATTTCGCTTTTATCGAGGGTATACTAATAATTCTTCAAAATGCTAGTTACAGAAACTTCAAATCACCCAAATACAAATATACTATTTAAAATTCAAGCAAATACATTACTCTTTGCGGCTGATTTTTAATATACTCTTGCGCCCCAACCTCCTTGCTCCGAACAGGACCTGCGCACAAACAGGTCTGAGACAAACCGTCCTTGTGCCAAACCATCCTTGCGCCCAATCGGATCTGCACCAAACATGCCGCTCCTAATAGGCTGCGCCAAACCAGCTGCTCCAAAACGTCCAGTTCCTCTGCAATATACCATTAAAAATGAAATACAAGAAGTTAAATTTTTGCCTACCTACTTTTTAGATCGTATACAAACTAACATATAACAAGAATCTTTCTGATACTTCACTCAAATGAAACATGAGAAAGGTTAGGAGCAACTTTTCTAAAAGTAACTAGAGAAACATTTGGAAATCTTAACAACAGGCGGCAGTCATACAAAAAATGAACAGTTATTGCGCAGGATAGTATCGCATACGTCGTGTTTTTGTCAGTCATCGTGGAGCAACAACTGAATATTAATTAAATTTGCTATAAGTTAAGGAAAACTCTAATAGCAACTTGTGAAATACTGAAAACTGAATTCAGTAATAACACTTTCAGTCGTTCTAACGTGTTTGAATGGTTTCAGTATTTTAAATATGATGAGGATATTCAAGATGGCTGGAACCGGACGATCAGTTAAAATGCGGATTCAGTAGCAAGAGTTCAAGAAACTAAGGCAAAATATGGACAAATGACCATTCGACTAAATTGAACATTCATAAGGAAACGGTTTGACAAGTTTTACATGACCATTTTGGGAAGAGGAAGATCTGTGAATCAATCGGTCACGGAGTATTACAGATGAACAAATGTAGAGAAAAGTTGCAGCGCAAAGTTTATTCAAACTTATCACAACAATGTAACTTGCTTAACTGGATTGCCCGCGGTGATTACTTCAATCCTTAGACCAAACTCCACGGCAGACAGTGAATTAGAAAATTATTACCAAGATCCAAAAAAATATGGATTTGCAAAAATTCAGAATTCAACCATGCTGAGCACCATTTTCAAAAAACAGGGTGTGAGAACAAAGTAATGAAGAAATAATTCTAGATTATTTCTCGATTATGACGGCAATTTCGAGAAAGGAGTAGTTGGTTATTCTTACATGACCATGCACCTCCAATTTCTGTACTGATTGTTAATTCACTTCTCATGAAACACGGCGTCATTGAGATGAACTACCTTATTCACCTGACTTGGCATCGCAAAGCTTCCTGTCTTTCCTAAAGTGAAAACTGTTCTCAACAGGAAACGATTTCAAGAAGTAGAATACATTAAGAAAAATGTAACCGTCGTATTAAAAGCAGTTTTTTCAGGCACCTTTACTGACTGTTTTCTAACACTTTTACAGCGTTGCAATAAGTGTATTAAAGTAAATGGAAACTCATCATCATCATAATAGGGATCCTCGTTTGTACCGCTTGCGCAGCGTCGAGGCGGTGTGCTAAGCTAAGCTAGTTTGTGCTATGTACAACAAGGTCCGCCTCTGCAAGTTACCATAATTACTTTGCATAAATACTAAATACTTTTGTGTTACTTTAATTGCGTTTGCGAATTAAACTGCCAAACTTAGTATATAAAATTGCACCCTGTTATGGTGGAAATGCAGATATAATCAGGGCCAATTCGAGACTCCGAACATACTTTGGACAAGTAACAACTTCTTTCCATTCACTCATATTACCGCCCCCCTCCTCCGGAACCGCTTTCCATTTACTTCATGGGGGTGCATGCGTCCCTTACATACTAGCTATTCAGGCAACATGCACCCTAAACTTAACTAAGTGGAATACGGCTCCTCAACCAGGGTTTGCACTACCCCACCGAGGTCCCTGGACAAATAACTATTACCACGAAGTTCTTACATGTTTTTCCCCAAAAAGACTTACTCTATGGAACTAAACTTGTAGCTGCGCCACTCACACCTTATACATATTATACATTAACCACTAAAAAAACCGGATCACTTACAATTTAATGATTTTATTTATTTATTTTATTTTATTACGCAAATATATTGGTGAAAATAGGTAACTAGCAGTAGGTTACAGCGTTTTCACCAGTTTCAATTCGTTTAATAAGATTTAATAGCATATTATTACAAAAATTAGAGGAAACTAAAAGTTAACAAAAACTCATTTAGGTAACAAACAACAAACAAACTTATTGGAAAGGCTATCAATAGCGAGTGTTTCCTCCTCTTGCCCTTATTACAGCTTCCATCCTCCGGTGCATACTTCGAATGACGCCCTGAATCTCGGTTTGAGGAATATTCTCCCACTCTTCCTGCAGGGCAATCCTAAGATCGTTTACATTTTCTGGAACAACTGCACGACTCCTAATACGTTTTTTAACATATCCCAAGCATGCTCTATAGCTCTATAGGGTTTAAGTCGGGGCTGCGCGCTGGCCAAATCATACGATGGATTTGCCTTGCTCAAAATATTCTGAAACGATACGCGCCGCATGTGGCCGGGCATTATCGTCCTTAAATCCGAACTCATCTCCAATAAACGGAGCGTATGGTACAACATGTTCCGAAATGACCTCTTCAATGTACCTATGTGCGTTCACAGATCAATTTTCAATGAAAACTAGCTCTGTGCGGGCGTTGAAAGATATGCCAGCCCAGACCATTATTGAGTCTTTGTGAAACGGTGTCCTTGGAGAAAATGTACATTTGAAGTAGCGTTCTCCTGGCGTTCTCTACACTTTCCCTCGACCATCTAGGGAGCGTACAGCGACTCGGGACTAGTTTGAAAATAGATCATTGCCCCATTGCTGCTCTGTCCAATCTACGTGTTGTCTTCCAAACTGTAACCGAGCAATTCGATGTTGAGCGAGCAATTCTGGGCCTGTTGCTGGTTTGAAAAACCCTAATCCAGCTTCATTGAAGCGTCTTGTTACCGTTCGCTCGCTTTCCGAAACGGATAGGAACTATAAGAAGAAGACATATTTCTCCCTGTTGAAAAAGTCTTGGTCAAAAACAAGGCAAGGTATAAGCAACATATATAGTTATAGTAACAGAATGTTTAATGCTAATATTCCTTTTCATGTAGAACAACAATGGCGTCGCAGGTTCGTACCACACATCTTTAATTCAAGTACAAATTTAATTAATACTTTGCAAATCGAACAACAATTAATTTAATTTAGCGGTATTTGTACAGTATGAGCAATAAACTACCAATATAAGTTTTTAATTAAGATATGGTTAACGACTTTATTACTTATCGGTACAAGCGGATTTTAAAATTAATTTGTATAATACTAAGAAAGCATTACAGCCTCCTTTATTAATTCGCGTTGTTAAATTTCAATGTTTTTCGCGAATGCTAATTAATCGTTTAGTGGTTGTTTTAGGGATTGTGTCTGTTCAGGCAGATGAAGTCTGAACGAAAACAATGAGTCGCTACCTTTATAGTCGTATTATCAAATTTATGAGAGGTAGGTATTCTAAAATTATAACGAAATGGCTAACACTTGACAATTCAAATACGACGAGCATTACCAACAAGCAATTACAGTTTAAGCGAAATAATGTTTTCTTTTATTAGCCAATCAATGGCCCGGATAATCTTTTTTGTACAAAACTTCTCCCTGTTACTTTAGTAGCATATTCAACAACTTTTCAAATTTAAGTACTCAGGCTCAGCATTCCATTTGTAAAGCAAGGTTTTTTCGTTTTCATTTTAAAGTTCGAAAGGGTGGAAAATTCGTGAAGTGCCGGTTTTATGTCAAGTAAATGTGCTCACATTCTCCATATTAAATCACAATGGCAATGTAAGCGAAACCGAGATGGTATAAAAAGCTGTACGTGCCCGTACAAAGGGATTTCGTAAGCTCACTTCAGATGGAATTAGACGAGCAGGAGCAGATAAACTAAGTAGAGCTTGTGAATTGAATAAACGGGGAATTCCGTAATAAGTGGAAATTATAGTGAATATTGTCTTCTCCTAGAACCCCATTCCATTACATCCATTAAACTATAATTTGTGGGACATGTGTAATATATTAATTCAAGGGGAAATGTTCTAGTCTCTCTCTGCTGTTTAGGTTTAGGCAGTTTTGCAGAAAGGGCATTGCAAATGCGAAATTGGGAATTGGTCATAAATAGTTGAGTTTCTACCAACACATATATTATTACCCCATCAGGACCAATTACTAGTGGCGAACAAAGAGCTCGGATACCAAAACAGAAGTTTCACGTGCGCACAATAATTAGGAATTAGAACTTCTACAATCCTAGTTGCGGAATCCCCGCTAATCTATAGGGTATTGCAAACCAACATTAAATAATACCTAAGTTTATATTACCGGGACTGGCGATTTATCACATTTTAATAAACTGCTGTGTTATTAATGTTGCCTATGTTACTCCATAATATATCTTACTCTCTACTGTAAAAGTTATTTATAGATAAGCGGCAACCAAGACATAAAATTCCAACGAAACGATTAATTAAGCTCTGTTTATTCCAGAAAATAATAGAGAACAGACAAAACAGTTTACAAAATTACAATTTTTTTGTGAACTGTTGGCAAGGACGTCCGATCGAGCTGCACTCAATACGGTGGCGAAATTTTTCGTGAAGTCCTAAAATTGTTTCCCTTTGAAAACGGTTTCCACGTAAAGAAAGAGAAAACAGTTATTAGTGTTAACTCAGATGAATAGGAGGTAATTAATGGCAGCAAGGCCGGGTTTTTTGTAAAATGACTTAACAATCAGTGCAGAATAAGCAGGCGCATTGTCATGCAAAGGTGCCAATTACCGTTTTCTCGAAATTGCTTTCGCTCTCAAGAAATACACTACAGTAATCTCTTTGTTACACCGATATATATATGCACCATTTATTGATTGTCTTTCAGACACAAATCCTTTATAGATATCACTTTGTTTATCAGAAACAAAGCTTGGATCTTGTTGATAAGTTTTGTTTCAAGATCGTACTGTAATACATATGACTCATCACCAGTGACAATGCAATTAAGAAAATGTCTATTGTCGCGACAAGTCTAAACAAACTCTGTGCATGATGTCACTCTTCTCTGTTTTTTTCGCATCAGTAACACTGGGCAGAACTAACATTGTAGATGTTTCTCTTTCCCAAATGTTAATATTAAATTTGTGAAATCGTCTCTTTATTGATGTTCAACTGATCTGCCATCATTCGGAGGGCCATTCCACGATCTTTGGTACATCATGAACTGTTACGACCAAACTGGCATTTTTAGATATCGACGGATGCCCGGTTTTGTGTGTTGAGCAACGTTTCGTACATTTTTAAACCATTTAAACCACTGAAATACACCAGTTCGGCTCAACAATTAATAAGTTTCTGTGGAAGTTGTTTCTAATTAACAACAAAATTTAATATTCACTCGTTGCTCCATGATGACTAACAGAAACACCACGTACGCGCTGGCATCCCGCGCAGAAACTAACAGCTATTCGATCTCCACTTCCTACTCTCGACATAACGAATGTCCAGGAATTTTTGTAAACATAAAACAGAATTTAAAAATACTCTTTCTATAACACCAAAGTATTTAATTGACTTAGCATTGTTCTTTACTGTAGGTCACAAGCACTACCCATTGTTTTTGTGATCATGGCTACCTGATAATTGTACGTCGTAATGACAACCAAAAATTGTGACAAGCATTTTAAGGCAAACGGTTGCCTCTACGCGTATGAACTAAGAGTACCTTATTTTTTTATTTTTTGATTCTCTTTCAGAAAATAACATAAAAATTTTAAAACTTTCTACTAATATCAAAGTTAGAGCTAAAATAAGGTTGCAGTGGTAGGTTAAGTGCCTCTTACGGTCAAGTCTGGTTAATGAAAATAATTATGTTACTGTATTGCATAGTGGTATGTGTACCAAATTTCAAAGAAATATCTTTGGATTTGTGAGAATTACAATAAAAAGAAAAACTAAAAAATTGAACTTTAAGGCCCTATAACTTCTTAAGGAAGAACTTTCTGCCTAAGGTATATTAGGCTTAATCAGTTTATTTTTACCTAAAAATCTATGACTAAGCGCTGGCCCATTCTTTCTGAGACACCCTGTATAAACAAATATTTAGAAAAACATTTATTTCGAAATGTATATATGTACAAGCAGAATCCTGTTGTTTGGATTGTCGAACTAATAATATGTGTGATATTTAAGTTGCTAAACTAATTCTAAAATAGCCTAGTAGTACTTGAGTTTACTAAAAATTACTAAATAAGGCGTCAATTTCAGCTTGTATGACAAAGTTTTAAATTAAGCTCTTAACATATTTGCACTTTGAAAATCCATTATCCATTTGCTTCATTAATTAATCTCCATTTGCTATATCCAATGGAAAATTTAATTTTGTTATTTGCTATGTATAGAACCTTCTGTGTTGTAAAACAATCAAAGTACTGCGCTATAATCTCCGTTTAAACGCTAGCAATTTCCTTTTTCTAAAAGTTTGCTGCATATTTTTAATAACATGAAACCACCAGTCAAAAGTTTGGCGAGAGGGTAAAACGCGGGGAAAATTCCAATATCCGGATTTGGGGTTCCAACTGCACAATTTCATAAACCAAAACGCTCGTTTCCCCAGATGGAAGATAAATATAAAATTAGAAAAGCACGTTGCAGTCGTCGACATCATATGAAAGCAACCTCAAGACGTGAATGCATTCGGATCCTGGAGGATACTCGTCTCCGGAGACACTTGTTCTACGCTTCCGGCGGGTCTCGCCACAATACCTAGCATCACTACTATTGTCACGCTTCCTCCCCAAGGCGCAGGCAGCGCCCACTCTATAGACGAGATGCATTCTCATTCCTGATTTGAATACTTGAAAGCTTTATAGTAACAAATGATGATTTATGGAGTGGAATGCGGGTTTACCCTTGGGCCAACCACGAAATTTTAATGGGGGAAACTTGCAAACCCTAAAATGTCTACTAATAAACAGCTCATAAAAGTTTTAAAGTTTTGAGGTTGTTATTTGTAAGCTCGCGATAAATACTTCCTGAGAATGTTTAAATTCCTTCAACTACACAGTGAACACACATTCTAGATTCGCATTCCTCATAATTTTCGAAATTTTATTCCTCTAATATGGTACTTGCACAAAAACTTAAACTGTTACGCACCTGTAGTGCGAATCCATGAAAATATGGTACAAAATAAACTTTTACATTAAATAACTTAAAAAATATATACCTCCTCTTCAGTTATTAGCTATTAAAGGTGTTAAGAAATTTCTCCTTCTTCTACTATCTCTTCGGGGATTAGACTTTCTCTCCTGTTCCGGCTTCACATTGTTTTTCAGCTCCATCTTTTTCTGGACCTACCAGGAACTCTTCTAGTAGTAGGAATACACTATCTTGGATATTCGATAGTTCTTCTTTTCATTTTTCTTTATTGTTGTCAATGGTATCGTTTGCTACTGGATCCTTGCAAAACGTTTCTGATGTTATTAAGTTTTTAAGACCCACCGCTTGATACACGTGGGAGGATTTTAAAAGGAAAGAAGACATATTAGCAGAATTTGAAATGACCAGTATCTTAGAAGTAATTGACGAAAATAGACAAAAGTAGCTCGACCATGTCTTTAGAATGAATAACCAACGAATTTTGCTGATAACTACTCCATTGTGTTATAATATTTAAGGCCATTTGCGAACAGTAAACTATTATTGAGCTTTCCCTACATAGATTCCAGAGAAACTGTTGGTTTTTCGTTTTCGCTGGACATCATCTACGTCTACAAGTCTAATCATGTTGCACTTTACCGCTACTCGTAAGAAAAACTTACATATCTATAGCTTAAATTCGAAATGTTATAAAAGCGGATTGTGTAAAGAAAGCCTTAAAATTACCCAATCTGAAGCGTAAGTTTTCTAAGGGTGTATATTAAAAAGTATAAATGAAATACTGTATTCCTGTCGGCGTTCAGCGTTCAGTAAAGCGTTCAACGACTTTCAAGATCGACTACGTCTTCGGTTTCCATTTACAAGATTAGAAGCACTTGTTGAGTTATGTAGGGCATACTTTTCATACCAATTTGTGTCGACATTTCCGAAAGGTGAGAGTATCTTAAGGCTATTTTCAGTTTCACCGATTCGTAATGCTGAAGAACGGGATAAATTTTCTGTAACCAAGCTAGTTAAAAATTATGTTCAGAGTTCATCACAAGTGAAAAATACTTTAACGATTGTATTTACTTCTAGGAATAACAATAAGTAACCATCGTTTAAATACATTACTTGTAACATCCTAAGAAGGGGATCACGGTAGAGCAGTGGCCGAGGAGCTTCACTTTAAAGTTATTCTACCAATGTCGCTTAGGTTGGATTCCTAAGCATTGCATTTTCCCAGGATGTTTGTGGTGACATAGTTATAGTTGGAGCATGGGGTTTTTTAAGAGTGGGGCATGCTAGACCCTTTGCTCCATGAGTCTTAAAAACCACTCGAAGTGTCGTAATTACTTGCAGTTAAAACCCCACCTTACTTTTACAAGTTTAGCCACTACAGCTAGGATTTTCTGGCAGTCTATAAATATACTTTTTTAGATTCACAGTTTTCGTATTTCAACATATAAGGATGGTCCGTCAATTATTTTCCCTAACATAGAAGACATTGAACGACAAATTGCCACAGGCTTAAACGGAATTGTGACACATAAACGACGGTATGCCCTAGCGTAGCTCAGAGGAGGAGCGGGTGGGGGGAGTTCCTTTTGTAAAATACACCGCGCTTAAATCTGATCACATTCGGGACGAAGTCGTAATAAGTGAGGGCGCCAACGGGAATATCACTAGATCCGGCACTTACCTATAATTCACTTCAATTGTTCCTAATAAAAAAGTGTGAATTTACTAGCCCCGTAAACAAAGAGACGCAACAATCACTCTTAGTTGTCCTTACAGGATCTTCACAATACTTTTAATAAAGATCGAAATAACAGAGTTTAAAAAGGCATTTAATTGAACTTAAAAAAAGGCGGACAAAAATACATGCAAAATGGTGAAATGAATATACTTTGGTAACTAACAAAGATAAACATTATTATAAAACACAGTGGGAAACGAGCATTCTTAATATTAAACAAGGTCACACACACATTAACACAAAACAATTAAATCTAAGCTAATACCTAGAAAAAGATGCTGCAAAAAGGCCTTGTACACGCAGTGTTGTTGTATTGCAAAAAAGTTTTCGGACAAAACATACAAAATTATAAACTGATTTCGCCGGATTGCACAATAAATGGCGTCGTCTCAGGGGGTCTCCCCCTCGGTGAACTGAATGGAACAGCTGGAGAGTAGCTAACAAAGATTTTGAAAATTTACTTTTCTCGGTGAAAAATTAGCACTTCAGAGGGGCTTTAAGCGATATTTTCAGGATTTTTGGGAAAATGAATATTCCCCTTTTTCGAACGTACCGTAAATGGTACCGCACAAATCGAAAGTTTACCTATTGGTAAATTACACTGATTCGGACGCCCAAGGGTAATTTTAAATCTGCGTAACACTCAGGTCGAAAGCTGGAACCTGACCTGCGTTATTTTCCCCGCACTTAGTGTGAAGACTTGAATTTTCTGCGTTTGCAGACACAAAACGAATATTTTTTCTTAGAAACATCAGTTATTGACATTAATATATGCCAATGTGCGTGTGTCAACATGTCTTGTCACTCTAGAAAATATTGATTTGGTCCATGACATGGCACTGGGTAATCGGAGAATTACACCAGGAATTGGGTCTGAAAAATGTATGCGCGCGATGGATACCAAATATGTTGTCACCTGATACGGAGCGGGCCAGGTTTCTCACTGCTGCGAGCAATTTGTAATTCATGGACACGGATTTGGATAGATTTTTGAAAAGATTGGTTAACTGTAGATGAAACCTGGGTTCATCAGTTTAATCCAGAGTCAAAACGGAAGAATATGGAATGGCTGCACGTGGTTCCTCGCTCCCATGTGACTTCATCGAACGGAAAGATAATGGCAACAGTGTTTTGGGAGTTCTTCTTGTTGATTACTTACCACGTGGTCACACAATACGAATATACTATTATGCAAAACTCATACGTAACATTCGTGCGGCTATAAGACAAAAATACACGGAAAATCAAAACGTGGCGTTTTGTGATACCAAGACAACGCTCCCGCTCACAACAGCTGTATTTCTATAGCTGCTATAGACAATTCCAGATTTAGAACAACCCTCATATTGGTCAGATTTGGCCCAGTGACTTTCAGCGTTCCCCAAATGACAGAATCTACGGGGAACTCATCTTTCGGACAATGAAAAAGTGATAACTGCAGTGAATACGTGGTTTGCAGTGGAGGACAAAGAGTTTCTTCTAAAGGCATTCAAGCTTTGCATAACCGTTATACTTAGTGTGTAAGCCTTTTAGGGAATTATGTTGAGAAATAAATTTGTTTTGCTTCCATATCAGGGAAAATAAATGATGAACCACCCTCGTATAGCCGCTATACAGCATTTATGATAATAGCTGATGTGCCACTATCATAAAATCAGAATGATGTAATATACCAGGGCAGGCTGAAAACTAGTGCACACATGTTTGTAGAGCACGAACAAAAACAAATAACAAGACCGGGCAAAAAGTACATTAAAGTACAATTCTTAAGTTTCAAAATCATATATTTATTTTTCAACATAGTCACCGTTAAGGCTAACACATTTCTCCCAATGTGTAACAAGTTTTTTCATTCCGTCACTGAACAATTCTACCGACTTTTCTCGAATCCGGGACTTGACAGCTGCCTTCACCTCATCGTCCGAGGTGTAATGATTACCTTTGAAGTCTCTTGAGTAGGGGAAAAAATAAAAACCGCAAGGCGCAAGATCGGGGGAATAAGGAGGATGTGGAATCGGTTTAAACTTCAAGTTTCGCAGAGCCTCTCTAGTTGCACGCGAGGTTTGTGGACGAGCGTAGTCATGTTGCAAGATTATTGGCGCCAGGCTGCCTCTAACACGACAAACTCGACTTCTGAGGTGTTTTGGAGTCTGTATGTACAGCAAATCGGTCACATAAACACGTTGAGCATCCCAAAACACAGTCAAAAGAAGTTTTTTTGCGGATGGTTGTGTTTTGAACTTTTTCGCCTGAGGGGAAGACGGATGTCGATATTCAGCGCTCTGTCTTTTCTTTTCCGGTTCGTAATGATGGACTCATGACTCGTCCCCCGTCACAGTATTCAAAAGAAAGTCGTCTCCTTCGTCACCGTAGCGCTGCAAAAGTTGCTCGCAGCATTGCAATCGACGCTGTTTGTTCTCGTCGGTGAGACGGCGTGGTACCCATCGTGCACAAATTTTACGGTATCCCAATGGTCCAATAAAGATGCCGACACGTTCCTTGGATATTCCAATATGGTTTGCGATACGCTTTTGAGTGATTCGCCGGCCATTTTGAATCAAATCGTCGACGAGTTTGCGATATATATCGTCTGTGGCAGTGATCGGATGTTTGCTGCATGTTTCATCAACAATTATGGCTTTTCCAGGCTCGCAAACACGAAATTTTATTGCCTATCGGTTTACAGTAGACCTACCAACAGCATCGTCACCATAAACAGCCTTTAAACGACGATGAATCTCAGTAGGAGTCACTTTTTCAGCAGTTAAAAATTCGATAACAGCACGCTGTTTAACTCGCGTTGACATAGCACTAGAACGCGTCTCCATACTTCCGCTTCTCGAAATACACTGGATGAACGCAACGACCTCAAACCTGCGCATGCGTATTGAGGGGGAATATTGCTTCCACATGCCACCTGGCGCGCCTCTGAAGGTCCTTACGTTCGCGCTCTACAAGCATGTGTGCATTAGTTTTCAGCCTGCCCTCGTATAATAACAAATAATTTATTCTTCTTCTTAGAGTGCCATATCTCAACGGAGATTAACTAACTTTACGGCAATTTTCACCTTTCCTTTTCTAAATAGATCTGTAGTGCAGATAAACCATTCACGCAAGTTCCGAGCTTTGTCCTACATCTCTTTTAAATCAATTTTTCTGTTGCTTGCTATTAACTCCTTACAATAAAATTTATAAATAATTAGAATGTCATAAGCAACCAATTAACTTTTTTTAGGTAATTCTATTAAAGTTTGTGATAAATTTTGACGAAAGCCGGTGTGTCGGTTCATCTCTGGATTAAAATGTTTATACAAAATATGCATCTCTAGCACCCAATACTTTTAAAAATCGAATTGTAAGTATATGACTAAGTTATTGTTTTTTCATTTTATTTAAAACGTCTTTAATTTTTAGACACAAATTGAGCACATGTCTTTTCAGGCTTATAATTCTTTGTTCAGAACAATCATCAGCGTTGTAATTCTTTAGTAATACAACGAAGGTAGATCTCAGCCACTCTCCAGGTATGTTGCAGTTATAGACATTCTTTGGAATACGGCCAACAGAAGCTGAAATTCGTCTTCTTCAATTAACTTAATGATTTCATTATAAACTTCTTCTGGGCGCTCCGCTATGTCTTCATATTTTATCATTTTAAGGACGCCATTAAGACGTTCGTAAAAATGTTCTACATTTTCATTAACTCATCATTCATTATGTAGTGATATCTTGGAAGTAATAGTTGATAAGGATGTTTACGTAATGTAAGAGATCTGTTTAATACGTCGATGACAATATCTGGAAGTCCCCCATTAAAACTATAAAGTGAATAATGTAATGATACAAACAGAAGTAACAGAATAAACAGAAATATTTAAATATGAACGGAAAAATACAAAGTGTAAAATACTGTACATGCAAATTATCTAACTGTATGAATATTTCATTTGTAGCTCACCTACACAGATTTGTTTACTTCATATTTCGGAGACTAATCCTATTAAAAGCATGTTTAAAATTTATAAAACCCACGCCAGTATTAACGGAATTCTCACTTTGCTGTACCAATTCTTATACAACGGCAGACGGTTTTTATAGATGTGCAGTTTATTATACAATTTTATTCAATCAATTGTTATTATTATCGCACTATAAAATATTCTTCTTATGTATCCATAAATCTGAATCGGATACAAGATATGACGTAATACAGGTAAACGTAGTTTCAAAAAATCACTCTAAGTTAAGGAAACGAAAATTAAATCATGGACGTATATGTAGAGGAGCATAACAACCACCAAAAACTTCCGAAACCATCGAGACTCCATAGAGCAAAAGAGAATAAATGTAGGCGAAATTCTGCGCTCAGACATATCCGCAAAATGTAATGTAGGTACTTATAATATTTATATCAACAATACCACTTATACTACTACATTACAAATATACAGCAAATATACAGGGTGTAATTCAGTGAAACTTTAGAGGCGTATTCTGCTCTTCAAATGAATGATAAAAACTCTTATGAACATTATTCGGAAATGATTCCTTAAAAATTATGGGCACTTGAAACTCAAATATTAACGAATACTAAACTGTATCGCGTTAATTACTTATTATTTATAAACACAAATTAGAAAATGCTATTTATATCCAGTTACCTTGGGCAAAAATGCGTGACTCATCGCGTCTTATCATTGATTGCCTAACACATTGAAAAATACCAGGAATATTGTTAATCGATTGAAAACCATGCACGATGCGATCTTGAAGAATATTATCCACGGCATATTGGTATACAATATTTTTTAGGTATACCTACCCATAAGAAATAGTCACATAGATTGCATCGGGTGAGCATGCATTGTAACGATTTCCGCGACTAAAACAAGGAAACCCTTTATACATATTTAGTTATTTTCAACCTTATAGGAATTTTTAATATTTCGAGGTTACCTTCTCTGTCAAGTCGACGCAAGGCGTTTTGGAGTTTTGGAAAAGTTGGTGGGGGGGGGAATGAGATTCTAAAGTCAGTTTTCGTAATTAAGTCAGTGGGTTAAACATTGTCAACCTTACCGGAAGTATATTGTGAATAGTGAATTATTTATTGAAATCGTTTGTCGATTGGGAATTACTTTTCCACTTTGAGAGTCACTACGCAGGAGCATTTCCCATAGTTGTAGGGAAGCAAATCTCCAAGAATTTATTTCCAATATAGAATTTAATCCGGTTAAGAAGATATTTTTGTTGATAGGCCGGTGCCCATCTACTGGCAAAATGCGTACGGCTGGACTTCCAGAAATTTAGGCGACGCATTAGAAAAACTCTACATTTAAACGTATTGTTCAAATTTATACGCTGTCATCGTCCTTGGGAAGGCTTTTCCCGGACCGAGTGGACGCCTGGGTCTATAGATAGGGAGTCTGGTGTACGGTCAAGCTGATTGCCGCCACATCTTGATCAAGGGAAGTGCATTTTAAAAACTGTATAACCTTGTCTTGTTGTTTACGATTTCTTAATGGTTATTTAAGAATTAATTTATTAATTGATTGGCGTCACAGAATTGTGTCATTGGGGCTTTAATTGGGGATTATGTGTACATATGAAATACTATTGTAATATTCCATATTTCAATTTTACGTAAAGCAGATATACAGGGTACTCCAATAGTGGGTTGATATTGCGTTTGTAAGAGTTCACGCCTCGACGATAGTTTTTGATCATTTGATCACGCATGAATTCGTGACGCGAAGGCCTTCGAAGTTACGGAATGAGCTAAAAATCTCTAGTATATAGTTGTGTAGCGCAATAAAAGTCTGAAAAATTGTTTGAGTGTTGCCCATTTAAGTTTCGTCATAATCCGTTCTAGTAACGTAAAATTGGGACTACTAATTTATTTTAAATCATCGTTCTTGCATAGAAATATTAGAACTGTGATTGGGTTTTATTGTTTTATTAAGTAAACAGAGATTTGGTTGCAACTTGTCTTTTATTTTACGACGAATTATTTGGATTTAAGTCTACGTAAAGGACAGATAGGAAGATATAAAAGTAGGTGATTATCTATCTTGGGGTCCGACTTCTCATTTACCACCTCGGACATTGCTAGAACATTATAAGTCGGTGGCGCCTATTAATTAATTAATTATTTTGAACCTACTCCTTCTTCGATTGGGTTTCCGGGATACTAGCATCTGTCAACTTGTTAATTTTTTACCTAAGCAGTGGCGGAGTTGCGAGGTTGTTTTTATAATTAAGCCAATTTTTGTATGTAGTAAAGGTTAAAGACGTGACAGCATGCCATACAATTAGTCCTTCTCTACCAATCCTATGATTAGGATAACTGGCGTTTATAAAATCTCATTCAGCAAGACTGCAATGTGCAGAAGCCACATCATGCACAAATTCTAAATTACGGCCCATTGGTAATGGGACTTCCTGCAACAATACTGCTAGCCTTTCTTCTAAAAATAGTCCATAATTTGACCATAAGGCGTTGGCTGCAAAAACATTGGTTCTACCAAGTAATTATCAATAATGCCTATCTAAACATTACAGGAAACTGTTTATTAATGACTGGGAGGTATTACCGTGTGTGAATTAGCGTCAACCAATTGATGATTATTGTGAATATTTATCACTGCATCTCTTGAAAAATTTGCTTCGTCAGTAAAAATTAGCGTCACTGCATTGTTCTAAAAGCCATCGACAAAATAGCAGTCTCAGTTGAAAATCAGCCGCCAGCAGAACTTGTACATGAAATGGGTACAATAATTGTTCATGAAGAATTATCTAAACAGTTTGATGTGAACAACCAACATCAATAGTAATGCGTCTTGAACTAGCCCTAGGTTTCGCCTCAATTATCTCAAGAACATCATCTTCTACGAAAATACCGCGGACTGTACGGTTGACAGCAAAATTGTAGCAATTATCACAAAGGATTTCACCTCTCCAAGACAATCACAAAAGTACCTTTAGCTGTGCAATGGCATGCAGCTTCATTCAAATTTCTATTTGTTTGTCCATAGGTAAATCTATATTTCTCATTTCTGCATCAGGAAAGATTTACAAAAGTAAACTAAACTAAAGGCACCTATTATTCTATCGAATAATCGGGACATACTGCTACATTGCACGCCGCTTAATGTATGACATCGGTTCTCTAGTTTTTTGATAACAATAACCGATTGACAACCCCCCTTATGCGGGAGACCCTTGGGATGTTGCGGGCTAATAAAGAACCGATTGATAATAATAAACAATGAAACCATCATTCCCTTGCAATAAAATGCTCTTTTTCTTTTTGATTTCTTCGCAAAATCTTTCTCTTTCTGACGCATCAACGTGCATCATGTTCACGTGTATTAGCGGACCAGAGTTTCAATGCAGATTCCATGACCGTCTTTCCCAGTGCAATTTTTTATAAAGTTCAAATTGTAGTTTTTCTTTGCAGCGTCTTCTGTTTCAAGACGCTTCTTTTTATTTAACCAAAAATTCTTGTTAAATGTTTCGTTGAGCTGCTGCATTCCGCTGGCACATTTTCGGCAACTTATTATGCTGTTCAAAAATGTTAATTTTTTTAAGTAAAATCACGACTCTTTTTGACGTCGGTCGTTGTAAATGGTTAGAATAGAACTGAGTTAGCTGCTGCCAATCAGCCTGCAGCCTATTAACTTACCGGAGAAAAAGATCGAACGCCACTCAAGCTTGAAAATACAAAAAATGCATGCAAACAAGGTTATTGCTCGTGTATGCAAACAATCCTAAGACACGAATGATAACTTAAGCCTAAGACAGGATTACTATAACCGATGTTTTTTCTATGTTGTGGTATACGTCCGGCATGTTCTTAGGGAAAGTAGTAACAATACCCGAATAATAACAATATCCGTGATTCTAATAAGCGGCGTGCAATCTATTAAGAAATATATTGAAAGTATTTGTACACTTTATCATTTTTTAAATTTCAAGTCCCCATAACTTTTAAAAAATCGTTTCTATATGAATTTTTATCTTTAATTAAAAGAGCCGAATACGTCCCTAAAGTTTCGCCAAGTTATATAGATATACACTGTATATACAATGTGCTTTGAAAATTCGTCTAAATAATTGTTTCAGTAATAAATAGATCCAGTATCTAGTTTAAAATCAAAATATCAACAGGCTACTTTACTTTACACTTTCGGTACATTTACACTGGCACAAGTAGTAACTGTAGTCTCTAACATAAATAACAGAAGCCGCGTTCGGCTGAATTCCAAGCAAAACAGTCTTATAAGAGAAGATAAGTTAAACGAGAACAAACATTAAAGGCAAAAAAATTGAATAGTATACACTTCAATTTTCCGCAAAAAATTTACTCGAATCGAATTAGGACGTTCTATAAATTTGCATTCAAGCAATTTTAAATTTGTTTATTCAAAAACAAAAAATGCTTCCCAAAAAATATATAGATTTTCCGCTCCTCTAACTTAAAATATATATTGGCGTTGAATCATACAACATTCCTAGCTTAGACACTTTACTTTCTAAATGTTTGAAACCCCTATTTTTTAAAATTTCCCTGTCTGAAACTCTTCACGAATACGTAATTCTCTGCTGCCTAACAAGAAACCAAATATGATTCCTACTCCGACTCGATTTAGCCTTTTGATAAACGAGCAAACCGAGAAAGTGTGTGTCACACAAATATCGATGTGGTTTAAACGGAAAGTCAATAATCAAGTAATCGTAAAAGTTTCTGTATTGCTTGCGAGCTCGAATTTACCCACGCATCTAACAGAAGTATAAATTCTTAAATAAATAAAAGAAGCTTTTATTATACAGAAGAATTATTTAAACATCAAGAGCTTCCTGGATTTCTACTTTTCTGTTTCAGTAGATATTCGTAATATAACGATGTGATGCTTTTGGTTTTGCATAATACATTTTGTTCCTCATCTAGAAGAAAGAGCCGTTTGATTTCGAATAATTTTTGTAATTTATAGCTAGAGTAACATAACGTTTTAACATCATAGTTAATACTGCTATTCAATCCCTAATAAACGAATTAATAGCTGAAATAAGCAATTTTCCATTATCCATATAAATTCAGCCATTTTTATTTTGAATGTTCGAATTAGATAACTTGATATACAGGGAATTTTTCTTTTTAGTATACATTGTACATGTAATTGTCTATGTATACTTGTAAAAAGAACGCATAAATTACGCCTATTATGTAAGCAACCAACTATACAGGAAACTAAATTTTTGTAAGAAAAACAGAGCATGCTGTGGCCAAAACCATCAAATTAATTCAATGTTAAAAAATAAAATTAGTGTTTATTTAGTGTCTTATTGCGTTTTTTATACAACCATGAATAGTAAAGATGAAAAAGTGGAAATTCTAATGGTGGTGGTGGTATCAAAATGGTAACAGCTTAAAAACTGTGAGAGAGTTATTTTCAGTAAAATATCCAGAAAGACCTATTCCTTGTATTCGAATCATAGAAACAATTGTTAGAAAATTTAAATCAGAAGGATGCATAATAAATTCCCATAAAATATGAACTAAAAGTCATCAACAGCCTTTCCGTCCCACTGCTGGGCATCGGCCTCTTCTCTGCCACGTTTGCAATTGTGTGTGGTGAGTTGCAGACAAGATTTTTATCAATATGCATAGTACGGCTTAGGTTTCGAACCCAACCCAGAATCGACGTTTTATTCAGAAAGCGGGCACTCTACTAACTGAGCTACCACCACACACCTAAAACCAAAAGTAATCAACTTTTTAAACGAAAATATGAAATTAAATATTTAATGCTACGTTGAAAAAACCCTATAGTATCACTGCGAGAAATAGGTTCACATTTTAATGTTTCTAAAACCTCGGTATTTATAACACTAAAAGAATTTAAATATAAATCGTACAAATTTTCTAATCACCAACAACTATTCGATGAACACGAAGAATAAAGAACAATCTTTTTTGTGAACCTTTTTTTAATTTACTAAATGAGCATGAATACATTTTAAATAAGATAGTTTTTAGTGAATGAAGCGACTTTCACAATAAATGGAGAAGTCAATTCATAAAATTTTCGGTGTGAATTATAAATCCTCAACTATCTATTATCCATTATCCTGCTAATCTTATTCCTTAGATATTGGTCCCGCACTAACCGCCATTTACAAAACTTAACTCAGAGCCAATACACTGGGAAAGTTAACGTATGGCTAGGAATAGTTGAAAATAAGCTTATAGGCCCATATTTTATTAATGGTAATCTCAATACAGCCAAATTTTTAGAGCTATTAAGGAACGACATCATTTCGACAATAGAAAACTTAAACATCAATGACCCATGGTTTCAGATGGATGGAGCCCCTCCGAATGCTACAAGAAACTTTCTAAACGACAGGTTTCCAGGACGTTGGATAGGGAGATTCGGTCCCGTACAGTGGCCCCCGCGTTCTGCAGATTTGCCGCGCAACGACTTCTTTGCTTGGGGATACCTGAAATCAGAAATGTGTACAAATATTCCATTACAAAGTGTTTATGAATTAAAAGACCGCATACGTATCGAATGCAATAGCTTGAATCCTGACTTTCTTGCGAATGCTGTGCGTGCTTTTCAACAACGTTTAGGTTATTGTTTAGAAGTAGAAGGTGGCCATTTCGAATACTTGTTGTAACTGTTGTTTTTATTTTCGTTTCCGTTTTCTGATATCGATATTTAATGTTTTACAATAATAATCCTCGTTGTTGTTCCACTCATTTTGATTTACCTATTTATAAACACCAAATCAAACTTAAACTTCATACTAAAATAAATACAACTACAGTGACTTTTCTGTATGCTTCTGTTTTTTAGTTTTCTGTATAGTTGATTGCCTACATAATAGGCGTAATTGATGCGTTCTTTTTACAAGTATACACAGACAAGTACATGTACAATGTATACTAAAAAGAAAAACTCCTTGTATACAAGTTATTCAAAATTTAAATGTACAAATGTTTGCATGATCTGAATAGAACAACGAAACAAAATGTGCAATGCAAAATAAATGAAAGTATAACAATTAAAAGAGTAGGAAAAAACAATAATATGCTATAACTGAAAATTAGGCTTCATGGACTAAAAACAAGAAAGTGCTTTAGCTTACCATTGCTGTTGTATATAACAGAAATATGAATTACGAAAGACTATAAAATAAAAAAGAGTTTAATTCTTTCTTAGAACTTTCTATACAATTTTTTGCTTATTTAAAACTATGTTTATCACCATCAGAACGTCTCAAATCACAATATGCGTTTAATTTTGAAACTGTTATTTTGACTTGTCCTTTTTATTTATAAGCAACTTGAGCTACGAACAGTTTTTTAAATACTATATTATCGAAAGCAGCTCATCAGTTTCAAATTTTCAGCAAATGGGTGTTATAAAAATATATAGTTTTTAATACAAAATTTAGAAAATGCTCAGTTTGCAAGAATTGCTTTCCGGTAAAACAAACTACACATATTACAGTTGTCTTGCTTAAGAATTATTATACAACGTAAATGCTAGCCATGATAAAGTACGAACTTTGAAAAGAAATAGAAACTTTAGTTTTTGATCCAAAAAATTTAGCAGACACACTAATAGATTTTCATGAATCACTGCATTTGGAAATTGGAAATTGTTTTGTGACTTAAAATAACATCAAAAGCGTGTTCAACTTCTTTTTTGCAATCGTTTGGAATAATGCGGCAAATGTCATGCAAATAGTATCTGTACTTCCAATTATAACGCTAATCAAATACAATCTATACATTTCAACTAGAACATAAGAGTTAAGATGGAAATATGAAAAAATTGAATATTATGTCGCTGGATAACTTAAATTAACAGGTACCTGTTCGCCTCAAACTAATATATTTAAAAATTTGATGCAAATGATTTTATAAACTAATTATTCAATAATAGTGCAATTAATTATATGTTGATGTACGCTCTTGCGACATCAGCTACTTTGTTCAACTACTGCCTTGCGTTGTACGGTCAAGGTATTTTTTATTATGTTTTATAATTCTGATTTAGTTTTAAATGACACTAAATCGCAAAGCTTTATGTATTTTATAAAATTTAATTATTTTGAAAAGAAATAATAACAACTTTTCTAGAGAATTTGGATAACCACACCATCGTTAAGATGTCCGAAACCACTCCATTTCTGAATTGGAAATTACTTGCATCGCCTTTAGCAATTTATTTAAAAACTGGTTACTAATCAGGCTATAAACTACTTATTCCGTAATAACGAAAATAACGATATATTGTAGTACATCAGCTACGTTTTGTAATTATCGAGGCGTAAGGGCCTTGCTTTATGCGTTCAGGGCATAGAATAAATTTTTTACAATTCTGTATTAAATGTTAATGAAATGAAATAGCAAAGCTTTTTTAAACCTTAACTATTCTGAATAGAAGTAGCAGCAACTTAGTTTATGTTCTAAAATATTTATGAAAACACAACCAGCTCTAGCTTAAGATGCTCTAAACCACTCTATTTCGAGATTGGAAATGCCTACCTTAGAACAACATCAAAAAGCGCTTAATTTCTGTTTTTTATTGTGACTGTGTGTAATAATTTTGAATAATTCCGCAGATTTTAAATTTCGGCCATACAGTACCTGT